>NQIM01000064.1:0-126538 GCA_003426235.1 Xylaria polymorpha
TTTTTTTTTTTTTTTTTTTTTAAACTAAGCTTATTTTTTAAGCTATTATATTTAGCTAAGTTTTTTTTTTTTTTTTACAATTAAAAATTAGCTTTTTTTAACTTTATTTTTAAATTATTAATACTATTATAATCTATTTTAAATATATATTATTATAAAGTTAAATATATAGTAAAGCTATATTAATTATATTTTATTTTGTTTTTTNAAAAATTTTTTTAAATTAAATTATATTTTATTTTAAGCGTTTATTATTTTTATTATAACAAAATATTTATTANCTATATTAAAAAATATAAACNTATAAATAAAAAATAGTTATAAAATTAAGTTTAAANTATTAATTTAATATAAACGTTTAAAAATTTATAACGTTTTTAATAATATTTTTAATAGTTCTAAAAACTAAAACTAAAATTAAAATAATATTTTTTATTTTATAAATAATAATAACTAATTATAAGTTCTTATTACTAGTAGGGCTAGTATTAACTTATTATTATTATAAAAAAAACCCCCTATTCTAGGTTAGAATTTATCTAGCTTATATATATACCTAGGCTATAAGCCTATACCCAGTACCCCCGGGTTCCGGGGTTAATCTATAGCGTTCCGTGACAGGGTACGCCTAACCGTTGTTATTAACCTGCTAGGGCTTCTATATTGTAAGCCTTGGATGGTATTATTAGATATACAGACGAAGAGGTGTGGGTTATAAAGTAGCAAAGATCCAACCAGTATGTAGTTCCAGGCTCTTGGCACAACAACGAATATGCTCAATATACAGCATCCTTGACAGAGGTTTCTTGTAAGGCAGACTCCGGGTTTGTTATATTTGTATAATTAGAAAATTTGGCAGCTTACTGACTTGACCGAAAGTTATATATGGTTGCTTGTACCACGACCCGCACGCCATAGTCTGACATTTATGTGGCTCTGTCGCTAATTCATTAGGCAATGAGAGATTAGGCGAGATTCTGTATTACCGCACTGCCGCAGTCGTTCACGTACTACTTTGGTGGCGCCTTACTCATATGCCATGAAACGGCCCAAAGCTGTAATCAAAGCCGTTTTTTTGCCCACACGCCATGGTTTCACACCAGGCAGTAGACTGGGGGCCATCTCTGATAACACGCTAACAAAAAGAGACAAGAAATCATCTTTATAACCATCTAGTAGGGATAGGTTTAAATGTCGGTAGTCCTAGCTGAAGCGAGATCTCACTTTGTAGCGCTTCATTTTTCTATCAAGCCTGCCACAAAACGATTTAAAGACTAGGAGCCCTCCTTGATCGGCATCGTAGAAGATCTGGAATTCACTATCACTTACCTTCATTTTCTAATTCCCTCTCTTGGACCGTCATATAACTAGTCCTGTTGAACCTTGATGGCTTCAAAGCAATTCTCGACCGGTTGGGCCCAGGCCGAGGACTGGGCTAACTACCGCACAATTATTGTAGAATTATACTTAACTCGGAGGAGAAAATTGGAAGATGTGAAGCAGATAATGACAGACGAATATGGCTTTTACGCTACGTAAGTCTATAAACATTCATATTTTTCCACAGCCAATAACTCTTACATCACCGCCCTCAGCCTAAAAATGTACAAGACACGTCTCAAGAAATGGGGCATAGCGAAGAACAACAAATCAAAACCAATTCCCGGATGTTCTAGGAATAACGATATTTCTGTCCAAAAGAAACCCAGGCAGTCTGCGGGTCCACAAGTGGACGGGAGGGGAATCACGAATCACAACTCTGCTATCGCCACCAGACATTCACGGACCCCGCAAGCGATACACAACATACCGCCCCCGGACTTTTATAAACTCCCCGAGGACGCTTTCCGCTTTACGAAAGTTTACTTCAATACCGTTAGGTTTCGAAATCCAGAACCATCTACGCTGGGTAACACAGTTGTCTTGGTGCCCGTGACCGCTGAGTGGGCGGGGTACTTGGCAACTGTAAGATGTCTATTTTCTCTCGGTCGTCATCGACAAGCTTTCCAACTCGTTGACATGTGTTGCCACCGATACAAGTTCGTACTGAGTTTACAAGACCTATCCCTACCCGACATTACTATCAGAGCTCTTGTAACACTTTCGGGACTTGGGTCTGGACTCGTGGAAATCTTTTTCAACTTTGCTTACAAGATGTGTCAAATCGTTCTTGGACCACTTCATCCATTTAGCATTCTACTTCAAAAATTCAAAGAGGCTGGGATAAACAACCTGGTCTCTTGCATTAATGCCGCGTTTCAATATTACGTAAGCAGCATGGTCTATATTAGACCGCATCCTATGGTGTTAGCCTACGGAGACTACCTTCGGGACCTGATCGACAATAAATTCGTCGATGCCGGCCATATGCTGCGTCAGCTTCTACCTCTCAAGCAAACTCTTCTCAAATCGCAATCTCAGGGGCAACCGTCGAGCCAGTCCAATACCACAGAACTTACTCAGGTGCTGCAGTGCCGCATCGCCTGGCTTAATTTCTACACCGGCCGTTACGAGGAGGCAAAAGAACTGGTTTCTGGAATCCTGGGTGAACCCCTAATTGATGCTCGCGTCATCAGCGGATGCGGATGCTACGACATCTTGCATAAAATCGCCGTCGCGGAAAACAGGCATGAGTCGGCTCTCGATGCTCTAAAAAAGGCGGCTGAGCCCTGGAGGGATATGGATATGCTCACTGTGTGACTGCGCGCAGTATGGCGGCCTTGGAGGCTTACTTGCGAAGCAGAGGCCGTTTGAAGGAGGCGGGAAAGGTTCACAAAGACTCGGAATTGCAGTTGGAGCAGATATGTGAGGAAGTTCGGCGTTTATGGCTCTAGAATGTTTAATTTGAGTAAAACATTAACGATTTCCTGGTATTCCCGAAAAGAGTAAAGGTGAGGGGCGCTGTGTACCTTATAAATTAGATCGAATGCACGAAGAAAACAACATCCCATTGTCCTAGCAGATGACTACGCACCAGTATCTTATAATAGTAGTAAGGGCTGTCCTGCGCACTAGTCTCGGTTAATTACTCGGGAACTTAATAGCTGACTATAGTAGTTATAAGTTCATTTCACATCAAGGCTACTACATTATCACCGGTAGATTTAAAAAAATTCACGATATCTTTTGAGAAGCGCTCCGAAGGAGGTCTCCGCGCAGCTTCACACGAACCATGCTACGGTCAATGCCGGAATAGTAACCACATTCGTTAATAAGACCTACCGAATGCAGTTTGAGGTGGCCTTGAGTTGTTTAGTCTCTTGGATATTCACCGCAGGCTTCCTGTGAAACTATTCGACTCAAGACTTGAATCACGAACTCAGATCGAGCGCCACCCAGCTTTCCGAGCATCTTGACCATGAGAGAGGGTAATACTTTCTCTATCGAAAACTCCACGGTGAGCCTGATATGTCCCAGCGACCACAGTCCCTACCCCGATTATGGTTCGAACGTTTATAAAGATGGGTTTGCCCCTTAGAGTCTTGGCATAATTCAATGTCGATACGATAGCATCCACATCATAGCAGGCATCCTCGATTTCCAGTACGTGCCAGCCGGTCGCCCTCCATCTTAGAGTTCACATCTTCCGTGTTAATCCAGTCAAGTGGTCCATCACAAGTCACTTGGCTATTGTCGTATAGCAGCATCAAGTTCCCGAGGCCCAGGCTTCCGGCAAGAGACATGGCTTCGAGGGCCACTCTTTCCATAAGACACCCATCGTCTGTCATGCAGTACACCCACGATTGAACCAAGTCAGTCCAGGGCAATTATAACGTGCCCCCAGGTTTTTAGAGGCGATGGCAAGTCCAACAGCATTGGCGATGTCCCGGTATTTCTCGTTCCGGATGAGCGTGACAGATGGTTTTGTACCCGTCGGCTTTGGCGGATCCGTAACCTCGAATTTCGTCGATGGTTCAGAGCACCGGGCCACACAGAAGCGTGACCATTTGATAACACAAGGTGATCTCTATCAAACCAGTAGCGACTTCTTCCTCAATTCCGAGACTTCTCTATTCCGGTTCGTCTGTTTGTTTCCCGGAGCCCCGAGCCAGGCATTCACGATGTAGAGAGGTTGCCAGCGCCGATGCCGGGCGTCCACTCGGAGCACAATTCCGGACGACCAACCGGTATCTGAATACGCTATTCGCTACAAATCCCGAGGAAAGAGAAGGGGTGTGGGTGAAGTTCCGAAATCTTGACTCGCGAATTAATGCGGAGTAGACAATTTCTAACCAATCCCTTCTTCCATATTTTATTGGGGTTGTCAGGCGTTTCAGTATATTGGCCGCCATTACACGTACAAATACAGAAGTGCACTATCCGACCCGATTCCTCCTGCATATTATGTATATAATCACACGAGCGGAAAGCCACTAATAAACTAGCCCGTGAACTACCCGATCACCTAAGGCCAGAGGTCGCGAGGTCGGCAGCCAGCAGCGAGGCTATACTGGTATAAAAAGGCAGTAGACCGCCTGCCCAGCCGAAGAAAGGGATCAAACCTAAAGATCATTGCAATACAAGTATTCCTTACCCTTCATTACATCCGCAAATAAAACATGGCGCAAGAACCCAACCCTGACCGATACTTGAATCATTCGGTTCAAGACCTTCTGTCCCTCAAAGGTCGCACAGTGGTTATCACTGGCGGCGCGCGGGGTCTGGGCTTGGCGTTTACACTCGCCGTCGCCGAAAGTGGTGGTAATGTTGCTGTACTTGACGTTGCTGATGCCCCTCACGAACATTTCTACAAGTTTCAGAAAGAGTTCCAAGTGAAGCTGGAGTTTTATAAGTGTGTGAAAGCAAATTGCAAGAATTATGGCCATCCTTAATTACCTATGCTAATATGAATCATTGGCCCAAGGGTTGACGTAACTCAATACGATGCCCTCAAGGCAACGTTTGAGCAAGTAGTCAAGGATTTTGGCCGAATAGATGGACTGTAAGTTTTTTCACCACTAATTATGTATAGGCGATTAGTAATTGCGAGTACTCATTTTCACTCCCAGCGTCACGGCGGCAGGAATCTGCCAAGACCAACCTTTTCTCGAACGCGATCCAACATCCGTTGCTCGCCTCATGAACATCAATGTGTTAGGCACATACTATGCTGCACAGCTGGCAGCAGCCCAGATGGATAGACAAGAGCCCACAGATTTCAACGTCCGCGGAGGTTCCATCGTCATGATCGCCTCAATGGCTGCTTGTGTAGCTAGCAAGGGCCTGGACACCAGTGACTACTGTGCCAGTAAAGGTGCCGTAGTGTCGTTAGCTAGAGCTCTTGGCGTTGAGCTGGCGGGGAAAGGTATCCGAGTGAATAGCATCTCCCCAGGGTTAGTCACAATCCAGTGCAAGTTTACCCCAAGTTCCTAACATCGCCTTAGATCTATGATGACCGATATGGCCCTTGGGCTATGCAATAGTGCGCCTTGGCTTAGGGAAATCATGAACACCGAGCCCCCGATGCGACGGATGGGAGACCGTACGGACCTCAAAGCCCCGGTAGTCTACTTGCTCTCGAACGCCAGCGCCTACCATACAGGCGATGACCTGCTTATCACAGGCGGCGTCCATGCTGGACGTCTGATGTCGATGGAGACAGCCGCGGATGCTAAGGGATAAACCTGTGGAAGATACTTAGATATTCTGGGCTAGATATTCACATAATTATGACGTCCCCAGAATTCATGGGAGTTTTCCCATCTCTCAACCTGACCCCTGCAACTGATTCATTACAAATGCGTCGAGGACAATTGGATTACCGCATAGTAGGAGCTTGTAATGCTGGGAGAATGGAAACTTCAGGAAACGAATCCCGAGCGCTATTTTAGGACAGGCTAGTTGCCGATATTGTCACGTATCAAGCAAGATGTTCGGGAACGCCAGTCCAGATTCTATTATGCACTACCTTGTGTGTAGATGGTGCAAATAAGCATCTTACACTACCCCATGCAACTTCTCAACCGCTACAAGCATACACTACTTTTAAGAAGAGTCCGACACCTCTAGAGTTGATATGGTCTACTGCGGATACCATGGCCATCGGCTCGAGCTCATCGAGCTTATCACTAGTACATATGTCAATTCAGAAAAGGTGCCTTGATCGTCACATCACTCACCATTTGTCACATGGGTGTGTTGACTATCATTAGCCCCTCCGGATGGGAAATCCCAGTTCTCAATGGACGAGATGTCAAGAAATGGTGTAAACAAGTCGGCTTCGGTCACGTAACCTAAGAGTACACGTATTAGCCTGGCAATCTGAGAGATAACCGAAGTCACTGGGATATCCAAGATAAATGTCTAGTGTGTTAGAGTAATGTTTTCACCTTTGTTGTAGGTAGACGGGTCACTATAGGCTGCTAGCGATGCTAGTTCGTAAGAGGCATTTCTTTCCGTGGGGAGCTTTGAACCATTTGGTGTGCGGTTGCGTAAAACAATACTCAATGCCTGCGCAGCTTTTTGTGCCTCTTTTGATGTACTGCTCGACCGTATCCAGATCTCACGTGATCTTAAAAGATATTCTATGATCTTTCTAGTCTCTGGGCCTTCCTTGACAGGATGGCTAGGGTTGGATATTTGTTGTAGATAGGAACAGAGTAGGCTGACTGCGAGCAGGAAGTCGTGGTTTATGATGGAAGAAACCTTCCACCGAGATTGGTAGAGTTGGCCAAATGGTTGAGTCCTGTGGGAATTGGCGGTTAAAAGCTGCTGTTTAAAGGGAAGGTTGAGCCGTTATAGGGGTTTCTGGGAGCTAATGAGAGCTGATGGGAGATAGGAGCGAAATCCTTGGTGGGTATAAAAGTCAAGGATTAGAAATGCTTACTCTTCATCGAGCATGTGTTGATAGTCCAGGAGCTTGAATGCCGCATCTAAGGAAGCTTCACGGGAGTAAGCGTACTGGTTTTGTGTCCTTGCGAGGCCAAGGTACTTTCGATGCAACACAATTTTAGCTCTCCAGTAGATGCCTTTGAGGCATATTTTCTGAATGACGATCTGCGGTGTATCAGTGATACAATTTTCAATCGACTGCCACTCCAAGGAGACTGGGATAGACTCGTGGGCTTTCTCAAGCTTGGAATCTATCTCCATTACCTCCGCGTAAGTGTGAGACCTAATTTCGGATGCTAAATCCCACACGTGGCCAAGGGCAACCAACATTCGACCTCTCGCAAGGAGAAAAACCATCGGCGTTAACTCGCTTTCGGGCCTTGAATGGGGTATCACTTGTGTAAATTTGTTGAAGTCGCTGTCTCGTAAGTTCCGAGGCTCTTCCGTATCACCCTGCGATTTCTTTATGAGTCTAGGGAGACCCATCTGCGCTGAAATTGCAAGATCAAGCTGGACAATAGTTGCCCAAACGCGTCTTCGCATCTCGCTTGTGAATGGCGACATTCCCTTGAAGTATTTTGCATCTCTGTGGTAGCCCATATGGATGGCGACCTGAACAATGATGCTCAATACAATCCAAACACCAATTTCCGCATCCTTGCAAAGAAAATGCTCGGTGGTGAGGTAGAGCATTAAGGTTTCAAGCACATAGGGGCCACCTCTTGTATACTTGCCCATAACTAGGCATTGGACAGTTCTCTGCCTAAAAGTTGTGATCATCGCGTCTAGATTCAAGCCGGCTGAAACTCCTAAGCCTGCTTCAGCCCCGGGATCAGAATCTAGCTTCTGAAACTGGGCTGCGAGACACATGATAGAAAATAAAAGACCAAGCCACATGCAGGGGGTAGCCGAGGGGTCTTCCCAGAATTGCTTATACTAGAATATCAAATTAGTGATCTTAGATTTTGGATACAAAGGGATAATTATCCTACCTCATCGAGGAACTGAACGCTATGAAGAATTGCTACGATGGACGAATTAGCTAGTACCTTGGCAATTTATCTGTACCATACTGACCTGGGGACATATCGAACGAGTTGAAATACTGGGAAACTAGTCGATCTACTGTTGGCTTAGGCGGAACCGAAGCCAAAACTTCCTCCATATCTTGGGGCCTATAGCACCCGAAAAGCAACTGGGGGCCTGGTAGATCAATGGAAAGGGTGTCAGGGACGAGCTGAGCATGTTGCGCCATCTCCTCCTGTTCGAAATACTCCTTCAGCTCCGAAATACCATCGAGAATAGCAGCCCAGTGTTCGCTGCTCACATAGGTTGCTTCTTCGCTGTTTAGTTTAATGGCGCCATAATCTGAGGAAGAGGCATCGTCGGGAATGTCTTCGCCCTCGATAGCGGTAGCCTGGGGGTGCTCTGAGACCGCTGAGGGATCCGATACACTCGCAGCAGGTTGTGGTTCAAGGGCAGAAGTAGCTGTGGAAGTTGTGTGCATCAATTTAATCACTAGATCCTCAAGCTGCTGAACCCGACCCTGTGAACGGCCAAGCTGCTTGGATGTTTGGCTCTTCGCGCCAAACGGAAGCTCAGTGCTTGCTTGATAAGTACAGGATAGACCTAGGCAGCGCTTTTCACACGAGCTGCATGGTTGCTCTCTGTTGCATCTAAGCCTGTATTGTATTAGTGAATCCTTAGACTGAAAGCGGTCCTGCTTTCAGCAAATATTGAAGCAATTCCCTACTTACTTTCTTCTCCTGCAAAGGTTGCAGGATAGCTGTGGCTTATCTCGTCGCCGACTAGATGGTAAACGTGCCCGCCCCCTGGGCGTGTTCCCTGGCCCTGTATGAGCGGGCGCGAGCGCGTCTTGATCGGACATGCTACAAACAACGGAGGTTCGAGTATTGATCAATAGTAGGTTAGGTTAATAATGGGACGGGCGTCCTGTAAATTTTGTTGGGCCGGGAATGAGGACAGCCAAGAAACGTACATGTAGGTAGTTAGACCAGCGCCTAAGGTATGCACTTGGCGCTGGAATACCTCCGGCCCCATTCCGATGCTCCGTTAATCCATGGCTACAATCCTCCGCTCCGATCCTCCGTTGATCCATGACAACGCGATTCCGCCCTGAAGCTGTAAATTACGCCGCTGGCCACCTCGGACTCAATGACTCCCTAATTTCCCATTAAGTAGAGTAGTGGGTGGGCCCAGGTCAATAGAAGGCCACTGTTTATATTTTTCATCATGCGTTGTGATACTGTGCTCTTGTCGCCTGACACCAGAAGCATTATATATGAGCATCATTACCCAGCGAGAAGCATCAGATCCCTCCACCCAGCAACTACTGTTGAAGACACCCCGATACTTTAGATTCTCTACTAGAGTAATTACAGGAGGGTGCTGCTACTACAAACTACCTTCAGGGCGAGACGCCCTACATAATTCTCTATATTATCTCCGTTCGAGTCCTTAGCCACTACATTATATCGTAATTCCATCATAACTCCCACGACGAAGTTCGCTATTCGTTACACCATGACCCTAAACCAAAGAACTTCCTTAAGCTTGGATGCAACCACCGGGGCAAGCACAGAGAGCGAATGCACGAATTTAAGTCCACACGAAAATTCCGCTGCAAAAGTCAGCCAGGAGACCAATGTCGTGGAATGGAATGGCCCCAAGGACCTTGAAAACCCATACAACTGGCCACAATCCAAGAAGATTATTCACGTAATTCTCGTGAGTCTCTTTAGCCTCAATGCGTAAGTTTGCCTGCCGGTTTTATGAGCGCGATAGTCGTAACTAATTGAATTTATCGATTTTGAAGTAACCTTGCAGCCACCATGTTCGCTCCGGGCGCCGAGCAACTTGCTGCTGAATTCCGCATCACCGACCCGACCATCGAGGCTTTCACTGTCAGCATCTATGTCTTAGGTTTTGCCCTGGGACCTATATTTCTCGCTCCATTATCGGAATTATATGGCCGCCTAGTCATCTACCATGTTTGCAATATCTTCTATACTGGGTTTACTATCGGATGCGCCTTTAGCACCAATGTTGCCATGTTCCTCGTCTTTCGTATTTTATGTGGTATAGCGGCTTCGGGGCCGATGAGTATTGGAGGCGGCACTATAGCAGATATAACACCCCAAGAAGAGCGTGGAAAGGCCATTGCATTGTTTGGAATCGGACCACTACTAGGACCGGTGTGTATTACCGACTTACCGAAATATTGAAACTTGGCTGATCAAGTTTATAGGTTATTGGGCCCATCATTGGCGGTTTCGTCACGCAGGATGTCGGGTGGCGATGGACCTTTCGGATCATCCTTATTCTGGTATTGATCTCTAATTACTATTAAAGCCAAATCCAGTATAAAGCCACGAGCCTAACCATTATTTAATAGTCAAGTCTACTCGCTATAGCAACTGCTGTTTTTATGCGAGAAACGAACGCGACCGTGTTATTGCGACGAAAGACCCGACGGCTAGTCAACGAAACCGAAAACCAGAGTCTTGCTGCTGTTCATGCAGCACCATCCAAAATCTTCCGTACGAGCATTGTTCGCCCAGCGAAGATGTTAATATTTTCTCCGATTGTCCTTCTCCTCTCGCTTTATAATGGAACCGTATTCGGTCTTATATTCCTGCTCTTTACAACATTCCCCCTTGTTTTTGAAGGCACCTATGGATTTACTGCGGTGTGTATAACAACCTCTTGCTCCTGGTTCTTAGTTTCCTTGTTTCGTATGATTTAGCATGTTCTACTGTCTGAGGCTTAAAGAGCTCGACTAACATATTTGTATTCTCATAGGGTACTGCTGGACTCGCCTATCTCGGACTCGGCATAGGCCTCATTTCCGGGTTGGTGCTTTTTGGTACCCTTAGCGACAAGTTGCTGGGTCAGAAACGGGATGGTATTGTTGCCCGACCCGAACAACGATTAATTCTCATGAAGTGGTTTGCACCAATCACACCGCTGGGTTGTTTTCTGTATGGTTGGACTGCAGAGAAACATGTGCATTGGATTGTCCCCATCATTGGCACATTCATCATTGGTCTCGGCTCCCTATTTGTGGTGATTCCTTCACAGACATATCTTGTTGATGCTTTTGGGCCAGAAGCCGCTGCTTCCGCCCTCGCGGCCAACCTAATCGTCCGCTCCCCCTTTGGTGCTTTTCTCGTTCTTGCTGCACCTTCGTTATATGCGAACTTGGGATTAGGATGGGGGAACAGCGTGTTGGGGTTTATAACCCTAGCTTTCACTCCGGTACCATGGCTGTTCTATCGATACGGTGAGACTTTGCGGAATCGTTTCCCCCTAGACCTATAAGGTGGTGCAAACATATCCCTTTCAGCGGCTAGATTTATATTTGATATTGCAATGTATGTAGGAATTGAAGTAATATGATTGTGGTAATGAAAATACTCTTGAGGCACCGTACTATGAAACAAAAGCTTTGGTAACCGTGTCATGTGTGGTAACCTTGTAGTGCGGCACAATAGTAACACGCCGAACCTAGCTCTTCACACACTGTATTATTCAAGAGTCCGCGCAGTCGATCACGAGGTAGGAATGCTTCAGAGATTAAATGCATGATCTTTCACGCAATACACAGTGCACGATAATTATTTCAGCTATTGATACAACTTCCAAGCCGCAAAAAGCCCTTTCCGATGCCAAACCAGCCGAGCTTTCCTCTCGCCCAGCTCTCTCTCCCTCCCACCCATCTCTTCAAACAAAGCCTAGCCCGTCCCCCAATTTTTCACCCGATCAAATAACAATCCCTAACTCCTTCATCTCGTCCCGGAGGGTCTTGGAGCGCTCGGAGAGGATGCATATATCCCAGATGGACAGGTCCAGAAGGCTCTTGACCACGACATCGGCAGCGTAGTCGGGCCCCTCGACAAGCTCGGCCCATTTCTCCGGTTTCACGGCCGCGAGGGACTCGAAGTCTCCGACCTCGATCCCGCTCGCCTGCGCCCGCACGATGAAGTTCAGGGTCTGCCCGATCGCCCGTAGTTGCCCGCTCAGTAGGCTGTCGATGGTCTTGTCCCGTTGGACGACGAGGTAGGAGTCGTTGGGGCTGCTCATGCTGTTAATTTTGTCATACTTGTGGTTATTGTTGATATCGACCGTAACGTGGGCATACTTGCCAGTGATGTTGTCATTCTCGCTATGCTTGGAGCCGTTGTTAACTTTGTCTTCCCCGCGGCCCCCTTGTTCTCCGTCCACCAAGGCTGGATCTGAATCCTCTTCCCGACTCCTATCTTGTGACCACGCTGCGCCACCGTCATCGTCATCGTCGTTGCTTCCCTCATTGTTATCAACATCGTCGTTGGCGCCGTGCCCGGACTCGGATGCAGACTCAGGGTCTGAGGAAGACGAAGACGAAGACGAAGATGATGAAGATGAAGATGAAAGCTGGCGCTCCGCAGATGGTCCGGAACCGAAGAGCTCCGAACTCGCGTGTCCCCGCCGCTTCATGAACTCGATGTACCGGGCGGCGGCTCCAGTGGTGAAATCAATGTCCTCGAGTTGAACAGGCTTCTTGCTCGCCTCACTTTCGACACTCGCGCTAGGCTCTGGCGATTCACCCTCGGAGATGTCTTGGCTTTCTACCTTCACGCTTGGTACCGACGCCTCCACGTCGGTTTCGCCCTCGGCATCCGCACTCGAGTCCGATTCTACTTCCGGAGGCTCTTCACTTGGCCCGTCACCATTTGGTACTAGTTCGTGCTGGACGCTTTCGTCTTCATCAAACATCCGGTCTGGGTTCGTAGCCCCATGCGGCCATGGTCCTTCTTGAGGCCATGGTTGATCATGCGGCCACCTTGGTTCCTCGACAGGAGTCTCTTCCTCGCGAACAAGATTGCTTCTTATGCCGGTCGTTGACGACTGCGGCCGTCGTGGCCACGGTCCCATGTGCCACGCATCCTCAACTCGACCATCTTCATCAACCGTGTTCAAATTCAACTTTACCCTCTCCCTAACAGGGATCTTATCCTTGAGACGGCTCTGATTCTTACCATCAGAGTGTGGCCACCCTTTGTCTTGGTGCGGCGACGAGTTCGAATCTGACTTTACCCTCTTAGAAGCGTCTCGTCCATTCACCTTGGTGTTTATAATCTGTTCCTCCTCATCGTCGGTAAGATCCACCTCCTGCTCATGTGCTTTCTCGGCAAGCCGCCGACGGGCGCGGATCTCGCGGGGTGAATTGCCGTCGCCAGACGCGGACTTAGGCGGTCTATTATCCTTCACTGTGACTTTCACCACTTCTTTGCCGGCCTCATCGTCCGTAAGATCCTGCTCATGAGCTCTCTCAGCAAGCCGTCTGGCCGCGCGTATCTGTCTTGTCGACCTCGCAACGGTAGTAGCCGTGGTAGGCTTAGGCGGCGCAGCTGCCTCCCTCTTGTCACCATCACCATCGTCCTCTGAGGAGTCATCGAGCAGCGACAAGCGGTGCTTCTCTGGAGGTTTCTCCTCGTCCTCTGAGTCGTCGTCGTCGTCGTCGTCGTCGTCGTCGTCGTCGAGCAGCGACAAGCGGTGCTTCTCTGGACGTCTCTCCTCGTCCTCGTTCTCGTCATCCTCATCCTCGGCAAGGTCGCTGAACTCGCTCGTGCTGATGTTTGGCGAGTAGACGTCCACGATTGGCGGGCCGCTGCTCCTCGTCCTGACCCCGCGAGAGCTCTTCGGTGGTCTTTCCACCCTTTGCTTCTTGGAGGCATCGATGTTCAGACGTGGCCGCTTTGTGGTGCTCTTGGTCTTTTGGCTTCGGGCGGCTCTTTTTGTGGGCGCCATAATTGATTGACTGCTTTCTAACGTTTCGATAAAACGAAGGACTAACTCAGACAACAGAAATATGGTTTTCGCGCATGGGTGCCCATCTTACAGCAAGTTGCAATTTGACAGACGACATCGAAAGTAAGATGTCAGAATCCCTATCATGGCGGAAGTCGTGCTAGCTGATATAGCCTTTGACGTTAGTACTGGCTGGTTCCGGAGTTTGCTTTTGTCTTTTGACTTTAGGTCTCTTTGCCTGAGACAATTGGCATTGAAGAAACCTGCTTTCAACACTTCATGGAATGGTAGTACCCTTTGTCTCCGTACAGAACCATTCCAGCCATGTTTCATAGTCCGCAATTGAGCAACAGATCAGGTAGCGCCGGGACACAATCTTGTCATCATAAACCACATTAACATCTAATGCGGTTCAACATCTAGCTCGCGAGATACACTATAACATTGTCGGCATAGACAATTACATCAAATCAAAATGTGGCCATTTCAGAATTCTTTGATAGGTTTTCTATCGTAGCACTAAGACGAAAGCATCGTATCTCAGAAGTCTGAGCTGAGCAGTTGTGACCTTAGCCCTTGGCAGCACCAGCTTTAATCAGTAGTATGTCACCATCCTCGACTACATAATCTTTGCCTTTTGTCATGATCTTACCCTTAGCCTTAACTTCGGCCTCATCACCAAGCTCCTTTAGCATACTGTAGTTGTATACAATGGCCTGGATGAACGTCTTCTCGAAGTCCGTGTGAATAACACCAGCGGCTTGAGGGGCTTTGGTGCCTTCTCTAATGGTCCATTGTCGGACCTCGTCGGTACCGACAGTGAAGAAACTACGGAGGTGCAATGCTTTCCGCATAGTTGTAACGATTTTAGGGAGCGCGGACTCAATTCCGCACTTTTTTGCATTCCTCTTCAGCTTCTGCGTCCGTTTCAAAATGTGTTAGACGCTCTTCGAAGCAGACAGAGATGGGAAGAATAGGATCGCCAGCAGCATGCTCCTTCATCCACTCTGCGATTTTGGCGAGATGCTTATTCTTCTTTCTCGTGTAATCCTTCTCTGAAAGATTAACAAGGTAGACAACCGGCTTTGCGGAGAGCAAAAACAAGGTGTTGATAACCTCAACCTGTTCACATGGGTCAGCACATATTCTTGATGCTACGGTATTCCATATGTGAGAGATTGGAAAAAAAAATCAGAGCATGTTTTTTATCTCAGTGCGCACTCTGCGTTGTATAATTGAGGCACTCGAAGAGCTGGGATTAGTTCAGGCGCTATGGCCCTTTGTCATCATAAGAGGTAGATTGGTGATTAAACAGGAAAGAAAGTGGCGGCCTTACCTCCTTAGTAGACCAGTTGCCCTTTCGGACATCCTTGCCGTCATTCAACCAGGCAAGGACCTTTTCCATAATGGACTCTTCTTCTTTGGCTTTCTTCACCTCTAGACTTTGACCACCGACACGTGTCTTTTTCTTCTGGTTCTCTATCGCTTTCTCGGCAAACTCGATATCTTTTGTCCGGAGCTCCTCTGCAATAATGTCTAGATCTCTGACGGGGTTGACGTCACCTTCGACGTGAATGATTTCAGCGTCATCAAAGCACCGAACGACCTGGAAGATGGCATCGACGGCGCGAATGTGCGACAAGAAAGCGTTACCGAGACCAGCACCAGTGGAAGCGCCTCTGGTAAGACCCGCAATATCGTAGACAGTCAAGTGAGCCGGCACTCTGGACTTGGGATTGTACTTTGAGCACAGCCAATCGTAGCGCTCATCAGGCACGATGACACGAGATTCTTCGGGATCAATGGTGGCGTAAGGGAAGTTCTACTCGTGCCCATGTCAGAGACGAAGCAAACGCGTAGAGCAGTAGAAGGCTTACGGCGGGGTTACCAAGACTACACTTGGTGATAGCCTGGAACAAGGTAGATTTGCCGACGTTGGCGAGACCAACGATACCAGCCTTCAAGTTGTTGCCAGGACGGCCCAGAAGGACCTTCTCCTCGACCGCACCTTTTTTGGGAGCCATTTTGGGGGCAGAACGGCGCTTAGCGTATGTACGAGTGTTGATGTAGATGACGGTGCAACTAGGCACGCGAGCAGAGATGGGCAGGGAAGGAAACGCAGAGCTAGCTGCGATGGGTTGAAAGATGCGGGAGAGAGAAACGAAGGGGAGAGGAGTGAAGATAGAGGGAGACGTGGTGAAAGATTTGGGCTGCGGACCAGCCTCAATCCAGGTCTCGTTGAACAAACACGAGGGCGTTTGTCCAAGTCAATGACCAGGTGTGTTTCACTTCGGACTGTGGTCGAAGGGAGACCTTGTGAGGGAGAAGAATGGGAGGTGAGAATGGAGGTGGGTGTTGGGTTTTGTGAAGTTCCAACACAGCCCTTTTGCAGGAGGGGCAGAAGAAGAAGAGGAAAAAAAAAGCTTGAGGCGCAAAGTGGGTTCCCAGAAATTGAGTTTCCCACTTCGTCCACGCAGCCCCGCCAGTCCCAGAGCCGGTGGGGTCAGGAGCACAGTTTTACCGATATATCTCACTGAATGCATAACCTTTGCCTAGTAAATGATCATATTTGTCTATTGGTGAGCTCTATTTTCCGAGGTGTCTACCTCGGCCCCGCTTTCAGCCTCGAGCCAAGCCCGCCTGGGCAGGCCTGGGGTTCTGGCAGGTCCCCTAACAATGCCCAGCGGAAAGAAACACCCCACTGTACCAACCCAATTATAGGTGCTTGTAGCGACCCTGGCGCTGAAGCATCTGAAACATCGACTCGGGGGGTCTTGCGCAGTCAGGCAGCCCCATGTACTTTCTCGAGCTGACTGGCTCGTTTGGTGCCTACCTGTATGCCAAGTCCAAGACCGACTCGCAATACGATTTGCTGTCTCGCAAATCAAGTTCAAGGTCTAACACATGCATTCCAGTGCCTGCAACAGTTTCAACCAATGATAAGCCCCCCTCCTGTACCATAACGTGTGCAGCACACATTTAGTATCTGCCTACCTAAGTAGGTAACCTACATATCCACCGAATAAGTCGTCTTTGTGATCGGCTTCATATCAATGACCTGCTTTGAACTAAACACCAACAATCCTTACCTTACCTTATGCGAACCCTCTCGAGCTACCTAATAATAGTACGAGGTTCCTTTGACTGGACACTCTTCTCGCCATTCCCACATAACAACCACCTCAGTCGCCCTCTCCACTGAACTCGGTTACGTGTTCGGCCTCTGACCAATATACACCTTTACATCACCAACATGTCATCCAAGAAGTCATCAACTAGTAGAACCTCAAGGCAGTCGCATAGATCGACTCTATCCTTGACTAGGACAGAAATTGTCATCAATGTCTACGATCTTCTTTCCGTATGTTCCTCGCAGCACGCGCCTCATTGTAAACTATTCCTGTGATCGACTGCATTCTAACTAATGCTCTGTTTTTTAGCCGGGCCGCCTCTCTTCCTTGCTATGGACCGTCGGCACCTCCCTCCTCCATTCGGGCGTCGTAATCAACGGCAAGGAATATGCATACGGGGGACATGACAGGCAGGGCGTGACGGGCGTGTACTGGACCCAGCCCAAGAGCGAACCACCTGGTGGCACGTTTCGACTCGAGATCCTGCAAGGCTTCACGTTCGCGACCCAGGCCGAGATCGACTCCATCATACAGCGAGCCTCGGCCGAATTCGACGGCTCCGCCTACAACATCCTCACCCGGAACTGCAACCACTTCACCAGCTACCTCTGCCAGAAACTGACGGGGCGACCTGGCCCAGCCTGGCTGAACCGAGCCGCAAGCATTGGCGTCGCGTTCCCTTGCGTTGTACCCCGTGACTGGATCGAGCCTCCGGACTTCGAGACGGCTGATGGTGAGTTGCTGGGCGATGATAGCGATATCGATGCCCATGAGGGCTCGAGGATGTTACGATCCGAAAGCCGGAGAACCTTGGCGACCTCGTCTCATAGCCACGACGACGACTCAGACTCCGAGCCGGATTACCGGCGTAGCAGCAGATCAAAGGGGAAGCAGAAGGGCGCATTCCGGGACTCCAGTGGCCGACGGTTGCCTGCTGGCGGAGAGGGCCCCTGCTTCGGGGAGGTGATTAAGCATATACACGGGTGTGATTTTGGCCAATTTCTGTGTATACATCATGGCGTTTTTGGCGGTGGGCAATGGTTTGATGCATGGGTGTTGCGGGGTCACTGTTCATGTGATTGATACCAGATCTCATTTTCATTTTGGAGGGGCGTATAGTAGCATTGGTCTCACTCCTTTCACTTCAGTAACTAGGAATGTATGTCACAACTGGATTGGACTTGAATTGTACAGGGAGATATACATGCCTGACGACTATAACATATGATACAGATCTTAAGTTCGTACTGGTTGTCTATTGATCTCATTGATGCTTTCTGACTTAACGGCCGCTCTCTAACCCAATCTCCTGGGTTTGGGACTCCTCGTACCACCAAACTTCAACCTCGTGCTATCCGACACCCTCTTGATGTTTGGTCGCAGCTGGCGTCCCTCGTTACCCAGCAGCACCTTAGTAGCCGCCTCACGGCCAGCGCCGAAGCCACGGAGCACGACCTCGAGGGCAGTGATCTTGCGGTGCCAGCCGCCTTGGTTTAGCTTGTCGAGCACATGGGCGCACAGCTGGTAGGCGGCGTCGTAGGTGCCGCGCTTCGCCTTCTTGAAACCGAGATTGCCGGCGGATATGGAGACGATGGCGTTCCGGTTCGGCTTCGTGACGGTTATGTGGGTGTTGTGCTTGTGTGCGTAGATGTGGAAGTGGAAGGGTTCGCTGTCCGGGCCCCAATTCTCCCTCTCCGCTGAATCACCGAGGATCGAGTCACCGCTGCTGGGCAGCCCCATGGCCCGCTCCATGGTGTTGGTTGCTAATATTTGCCTGACGTCTGACATGCTGTTTCGAGCGGGCGACGCAGCCCTCGGCTGTGCGCTGGCAGACAGTCTACTGAGAAGCGATGGTTTGACGGCTGGTGGCTGTTCATCTTGCTGCCGGAGACATGTCTGCGAAAAAGCCCTTATGGGTTGCTGACTAGGGCGGATGGAGAGGGAGGAAAGCTTGGAGGTCGTCTTCACCAGCAGGCGAGTTGTAGACGGGGTCATCTTCGAGGCATCGATGTCTATGCACAGATAGAAAAATGGTCGTTTCGGGCTGGTGGGCAGACAGCTGGTTCGCCGGCGCACTAGAAGATCTCGTTGTGATCCAAGCCCGCCCAAGTTTACCGGTACTGCAGGAAATATCTTAACGCAGTGTCACGACAAGTAGGTTTAGCCAAGCCAGGCTCGGATTGGCTAATGGGGTGCATTACCCTAGTTGTATACCTAGGTAGTTGAATATAAAGTGGTCCAACCCCACCGTCTAAGCCAAGAAACAGTGGAAGCTTTTGAATTCTAGCGCTGTCCAATCTGATCTAATCTACGTCGGTACTTTGTCGATTTCACACCCCGATCATTTTTTCTATTTGCCGGTCTCGCCCGACTACCGTAGCACCGTAGCAGCAAGCAGGTCGCACGCAACGAGGACTTTGCCTCTTGTCCACATTAGCCACAATCATTCTCTTCGCGGCCCCTTTCTCGCCGCCAGCCAGGCTTCACAGATTGCTGGGCCGAACATGAGTTCCATACGACATGTCGCTCGGAGCACGACTCCCGCTTCGATTGCCAGGACGCCTTCGCTGGCTGTCCATTCATACGGAAGAGCCCCGGCGTACAGGAGGTTAATATCGAGCACACCCACCTCTGCGCGAACCGATACTCTTCTCTCCGCATCTTGCCGGGTCTCTACCGCGCCCCTCACTCTCCTCCGATCCCCCTTCCTCCCAGAGTCCGTAGCCGCGATACAGTTACGCGGTTTCCGCGGATCACCACAATGGTTCCAGGACCCGCCTGCGCAATCCGACAAGGCACCAAAGCCTGAGAAAAAGTCAGAGCCTGAACAAAAGCCCGAACCTGAACAAAAATCAGAACAGACCGCTTCTAGCTCCGAGTCAGAGGCTAAATCGGAATCTGAAGAGCAGAAAAAGCAGCAAGACGGCGAGGAATCGGGGGAGGGCAAGAAGGACGAGAAGAAGGAGGATCTTCCGCCACCTCCACCTCACGGCGACAAGACCCCGTGGCAGGTGTTCATGGAGACCATGCAGACTGAATTCAAGGCTTCGAAAGAGTGGAACGAGTCGACAAAGCAGCTGTCTGACTCAGCCCATCAGTTCACCGAGAGCGAATCCGTCCGACGCGCCAGACAGGCCTACGAATCCACGACCGGCGCCGTCTCATCGACAGCCGGGAAAGTCCTAAAGACCTCGGCTGACGCCGTTGGGAAGGGTGCAGCTTGGACCTGGGATACCAACGTCATGAAAGGTGTCCGAAAGGGCGCCAACATCACCGGAGAAGCCCTTGACAAGGCGACTAAGCCGATCCGTGATACAGAGGCCTACAAGAGTGTTAAAGACGTCATCGACGATGGTAGCAGCTCACGGTACGGCGGTTGGGTTGAGAAGGAAGAGCGGAAGAAAGCCCGCGAGCTACGCCAGAAAAAAGCCGCTGCGATCCATGGGAACATGGAAGACATGGTGGAGGATCCAAAGTACGTATATAATTACGCTTCCCTTCTTGGTCTCTATTAATCCCCACCAGCGCCGGAACCAATGTTACTCTACATAAGGACGCCGCCTGGAAAGAAGCGTGGCGGGACTTCCGTGATCAAAACAAATTTGTTCAGGGTGTATTCAGCATGAAAAACGTTTACCAGGAATCAGAAAACCCTTTAATCTCTACTGCACGAAGCATCACCGACCGAGTGGCTGGGTTCTTCGCCGAGAACGAGACCGCTATGGTGATCAAAAAGATCCGAGAGATGGACCCTAACTTCCAGCTTGAACCGTTCCAACAAGAGCTGCGCGATTATATCTTACCCGAAGTCCTCGATGCTTATGTCAAGGGCGATACCGAAACCCTCAAACTCTGGCTCTCAGCCGCCCAATATTCCGTCTACGAAGCTCTGACTAAACAATACCTACAAGCCGGTATGAAGTCAGACGGACGAATATTGGATATCAGACATGTGGATATCTTAAAGGCTCGCATGCTGGAGCCTGGTGAGATTCCCGTGTTCATCATTACCTGCCGAACTCAAGAAGTTCATGTATACCGCAATGCTAAGACAAGCGAGCTCGCCGCCGGCATGGAAGATCGCGTTCAGCTCGTTACCTATGTTATTGGCATTACGCGCACTCCCGAAGACGTTAACAACCCCGAGACCAGGGGGTGGAGGTTGATCGAAATGCAGAAGGCCGGCAGAGATTATATATAAGAAACAGGGGCAGGAATAACTCATTTCTGTCGTGTGGTTATACGATACATGACTATTTTAATAAGTGTACAGTATCTGTCAACTGAAAGCGAAAAGGGACTCGAAACGAGGTGTCCCGGCGGGGCGGATTCTCAAAACGCCACTCTCGTGCATTGGATTATAGGCGTTGTGTTTGACGGCTTGCATCATATCCCGGATGAATTTGTATGATAGACAAAAAGGAGGCGCCGTGGTCGGTCACGTCGTGGAACATCGTCATGTAATTATACCTCGGAATCAGCGGTGTTGATTATTCCCGCTCTCACAATAAATCGACACTACTAATGTAGTCAAACGGAGTACCGATATGTGATTGATTCGCGATATTGTTCTGGCCAAATCCAATTTACTACTATGACCCGTTGTCCAGTCCATCGGGCAGAGTCCCCATCCGTAGCATAAATAATAAACACAGCACACCCCCCCCTTACGATTCCCCCCCCATCCTCTGCCCTCGCCGCCTCAGCCTTCGCCTCGGCCTCTTTCCGGAACTCCTCGCGCACCTCCATCAGGCACTTCCCCAAGAGATTCATCCCCCACTTATTGCGTCTACCGGGGGCATTTTTGGCCGCGAACCCGACGCCCCAGATACGGTCAAACGGGCTCGCCTCAACAAGCTCACGATCACCCGTCGCGAGCAGCACGTCGCGCAAGCTAGCGGCGCGCATGGTGGGCGCGTCCGCGCCGTCGCCGAGACTCCAGGCGCGAAGTTCCTCCTCTTCTCCTTCCTTCCCCTTCCCCTCCCCGCCTTCTTCGCTCTCATCCACGACGGGCAAGGAGAACTTACACCAACTCCCCTCGCGCACGATGCGCTCGCGCTCGCGCTCCCAGACAGCCTGGTCGAAGCCGCGGACGGCGCGCCCCAGCGCCTTCACGTCGCGCGGCGAGGTCGCCTCGAGGATCGCCGCCGCCGCCTCCGCGTCGCCGAAGAGCAGCGCCTTCTGGTGCATCATGTAGTGCTCCGCCGTGGCGTAGATCTTGGCTGGGTCTTCGCGGTCCCGGAAGGGGTGCGACGTGTACCATTGTGATAAGTACCCTGTCGTGAGCTCGGTTGGCCGCCAGAAGTAGATTGTGTCTGAGGCCGGGGTTGATGAGGATGCGGTTGATGGGGATGAGGATGAGGTGCTGTGGTTTTTTGCTCGCTACTCGCTTGCTCACGCGGTTTCGGTTGGTTGGCATTTTGCTGCGCGTCTATGACTTGGAGGTGATGGGCTGAGATGCTATTACTGTTTGTATCACTTGGTAGAGGTTTGAGTCTATTGGATTAATTTATGAATCAGGAAATGATCTTTCCCTCACTATCAATTCTCGAGAACTACTTGTTTTATTTATTATCTTGTTGTAAAGATATGTTTAGCCATCTTCAGCTGAAGCTGAATGCCGGTTGACTCATGCCCGCAGTTACCCGTGATGGGATTGGTTTCTTAGCTTCGCTCAGCCCCAATCGTAGGCCGACGAGTTCTTGGCTCAATTGCGGTTCCAAGCATTCCGTATTGGGCATGGCCTTGCATCGGATAGGTTTTCTTCAACCAGGTACCGCAGGTTGTACAGAACAACCTCCAAACACGTTTTTATTTAAAACGATGACTGCACACCGAACTACTGCGGCGTCAGGTACGACTTATTCTTTGTAACATGTAAAATCTGGTATTTCGCGAACCACAACGGGCCGTTTGCCTACCTACCTAAACTTGACCACATCGGAGATAGACCCGCATCGCATCCCAATGAGGTCGTTCGTTAGTTGAGGTTATAACCAATATTAATCACTATTACCATTTCTGCCCAAGTTACAGAACTTCGGTCTTTATTCTACATAATAGCGGTCAAAATGTTTCCTCGTTAGATACGCTTGACATGTCGCACGAAACCACTCGTAGGCAGGGAGTGGGCAGATCCGGTGACAGTTCCAGCAAGGGGTGATTTTCGTGATACCGATCACCACGCGAACGGTCTGGAGTATACTGGGGGTGTTTATATTAGGGTATGCAGTTGTAACAAGTCAGTTTCGATTCCTACTCGCGCCATGTGGTCATTCGTTCGTGGTAGCTCAATACTAGAAATGCGACATGAACTATGGCCGGCGGCGAATTCTCCCTGGCTTCGACTCTTCATCGCCTTCGAGCGGACTCCCAGTCAAATGCCGTGTCCACCATGTTAGATCATGATAAGTTATTGTCAAAGCCATAATTCAACTCCATACAGATCTAAATGTCCTATAGTCGTCGGCAAGCCCACACGCCCGACTTCTTAGAATCTTGATCGCTAAGTCACTGGTATACATGGAACCCGTCGACGGTCTATCCGTCGCTCATCCGCGATCTCACAAGTTCTGCAAAGTCTTGTCATCGTGTTGGAGACGGTCATGGAAAAAAGCGCGTTCATGTATCTTCTCAGGCCTCAGGAGTGAGACGAACTGCGATTCTGCGCCTGGTAAAGGTCAAGAATGCGACAGTTCCAGTGTGCTCACTCCCAAACACACCGGCGATAAGCAGGATTCGAGAATCCGAAAGGACGAGGATGAATATCCTCATTGCGAAGTAGGATACTGTCATCGCCGGCACCTTCCAGACAGCACATACTGCAAATGCCACAACTGCCGAACCAACAAGTGCAACAATATACGAGCTCGAGGCTCCCTGCACTGTTTCACACACAAATGTCGTTCCTGCAACTTCAAAGCAAAGACGAGACACAATTACTGCGAAGAACACCAATGTCGCACTCCAACCTGTCTTCGAGAGAGGAGATCGGGCCAAGACTGGTGTCGACGGCACGTATGTCAATGGGGGGACTGCAATAAACCTCCCGTAAAGGGAGGCCGGTACTGCGGCTTCCATACCTGCGCGGCGGAGGGCTGCGTGTCTAAAGTCCTGCGCAGAGGCCGTTGGGTCGGGGACTACTGTTGCTGCCACACGTGCTGTGAGGATGGGTGCCGTATAGGGGTCGTGTCGACGGCAGCGTTCTGCGCTAAACACGAGTGCCCCGTCCACGATTGTCCGAATCCGAGGCTCTGGGACGGCGATGGTTGTGGCGGGCCCGGATGCTGCAAGTTCCATACTTGTGTGGAGAGGGGCTGCTTCTGTATGGCGGAGAAGATCGGCTCGTTTTGCGAGCTACATGCGCCGCCGAGTTCCGAGTCGCAGAAACCTAAGATTTATTGCATAGCAGGTCGTGCGATGCGAACTTACACCAAGAATCGTCGACGTCGGAAGGCGAGACCGAGTGGGCTGGCAGATATTGCAGAAGAGGACATCGAGAAGCCGAATTCGCAGGATATTCAAGGCTTGCCGTATGGATTACTGTGTAGTGCTATGTAGGCTCATATCTATGTTTCGAGAAGAAATATCCCCGTGGACAATTCCTAGGAACAATATAACTACAACAATACTGAAAATTTAGAACGTTATCATGGTAAGTGCCTTAATGTCTGCGGGTACTCATATCTTACTGTTGAGGCCATAACAGCAATGTACCGTCATCTCTCGTGGGTTGCGGTTGAGGTCATCTTTGGTGTGGAAGGCTGTCTTAAATTAGAAGGTTCAACCGATAGAATCATATGGAAGTAGCTGCTACCATCTTCGTGTAACAATAGATTTACATCATCTCTCAATAATGTATTCGCTGTCAGGCCTCCTTTGAGTTTGTTGTATATCAGATGCACTTGCGATACTTGCTTCATAATGGCAAGTAGAACTACCTTCTTAAAGAAAGAACCATCTGATGCTAGGCCTACTGTAGATATCAGGGTTAGAATAAACTTCAAGGTAAAGCTCGATACTCTGGGATATAACGAACAACAACTTCAAGCATCTAATGCCTACGTAGCACCCAAACAAAGGCTGATCTTCAGGCTCATTCCACTTTAGATCGAACTCTAAGCACACGATAATACACTACACTACATGACATCAAAATACTCATCATCTCCATTTCTCATTACCAACACATTCCTCGCCCTTCCCAGTATCAAACACCCAAGGAGGTCAACTGGAATCTAGCAACAAGCACTACACTTCATATTACCAAAATGAAGATCCCAATCTCTATCCTTGCCATCGCGGCGACCGTATTTGCTAGTACTAGCGGCTCTCCGGTCTTAGTCGACGGCGTAAGTGCGCAATCCGTAGATTCTCTCTCCGCCATGCGCATCCATTATACCAAGATCTCACCACACTAGAGCAGTCCACTAACCCTTAATCTCCATCTAGGCTACAGATATCATCCCCCGAGGCCGAGACCACAACGACCAGCAATATCTACGACCCCGATTCCCTCCGTAACCATGACCGAAAAAGGAGGTAGCTATCGAGAACCCAGACGGGACCCTCAGCATTCTAAAGGACAAGGACAAGAAGAACAAGTGCAAATTCAACGAATGCAAGACCTGCGTCCACAAATGCGGCGAGGGGAGACACTTCTCCTGCATCTACTTCCAGTGCATGCCCAATGTGTGCAAGAATTGCAATCTTAGTGTGGTTCATCAAAGCCTACATCCCCCTATTCCATAATTGGCCCCGTTACGTGCCGAGCCGAGCTGAGCCGGGAGGAAACAAGGACGGCTGACGTAAGATGGCGATTTTGAGGTGTTGCGGACGGACTATCAGGCGTGGGGACTCGGGCGTCGACTTATTAATGGGGCTTGGGAACGTTTACACTAGGAGTCTGCGCCGCGATTAGATGGGATGTGCTAAGATCGGTGTTTCGTCTGGAAAGTCTAGGAGCTTCGACCTATTACGCGATCAATATTAATATCCCCAGAGTTTAACTACAGTTAAATCGCGCTCGATGGGGCGACTCTATAATTATATTAATGCGTGATTGGATGCATTTTGGGTTGCAGTACAAGTTTGGTGTAGAGTGATCCTCAAAGTGATGTTGTCATCGATCTCAACTTTCATGAATGCTGAATCCTGCGCAATAATTTCCTAAACTTGACGAACTCATCTACTTTTACACGCACGAATACTAAGAGACTAGATCCTACCCGATATTATATATATGATCATTTAAGCAGCAAGCCGCCGGTTAAGAACTATCTGATCTTCCCAGATAGGAGGTTGCGAGATTGGTAGGTAGATAGCAAGATTAGCAATTAGAGGTGAGGTTATTTAGATATAAAACTAATAGTTCTACAGCCAAAATAAGTCCGTCCTAGCAGCTCCCTTGGTATAGACTAATAAAGCTCTCGTTTTGGATGGGCTGTATCATTGTTCCTTATTAGCCACTCCGTCTGTCTTTGCTCGGGTTAAGACTAATAATCTCAATCGTATTACAGCTGCCAAAGTCATAACGAAAAGGTGCAGGTTAACAACAAATATCGGGGAGGCCTACGTCTGTACGAAGCGGTACCTGATGTGCGCATCCGGCTTCGGCAATGAGCTTAATTAAACGAAAACGTTGAGGGGCTGATCAACGAAAAGACTCTTACTGGAGGATTCACCTGGGTCCTTTATCTACAAAGCGGATAGGACTGGTACTTAACGGCGCACCGTTGGTGAGCAGCAAATACTATCTTGCTAGTAGTAACGCAGAGAATCGAAATTTTAATTACGTTACTTATCGCAATTTTTACAACGTGTAAACAAGTCAGAGCGCAAAGATGTCTTGGTAAATTGAAGTCTTATTTTCCCCTCTCCCTGCACAAAGTGTTGACTATTGACCTAAGAAAGCTTTTATTGCATAGTTCCCTCTCATTAAGATTTCGAGTTAAAAGTCCCCGCCTTCTTCGCTGTAAAGGCGGCGATGAGGTCCATTAGCGCCGGCGAGAGGCAGTCGTACGACTCAAGGCCGGCTTGCTTGAACTCGCCTCTCACCTCGGGCATCTTGTCCGGGTTGAATCCCTGCTCAATGATGCTGCTCACAAAGGCAGCGAATTGCGGCTCCTGCCATCCGTCCTTGCCGGCCCCTTTGCTGAGTTCCGTATGGACGAAATCGAGGCCCTTGAACGGGTGGTCGACCTCGATACGGCCAAATATGTGGACGCCGCACTCGGTGCAGGCGTTTCGCTGAATGGCGGCCTTGGGGTCGATGATGTGTAACTTTGATGCGTTACCAGTGACGGCGAGCTTCTCACGCGGGACGACGCCGACGACGCTGAACAGCGCGTTCGCTGGTTTCCAGCACTTGGAGCAGCCGCAGGCGTGGTTGAAGGCTACGTCTGATGATAGAGTAACCTCGACAGGGGCGTCTTTGCAGTGGCAGTAAAGCTTGCCGCCAGCGTGGTTTGGGTCACCCTTGTATCCTGAACCAATAAGAGGGTGAAGAGACGACATTTTAATTAACGTTGTACAGATGATAGGCTTATACGATAACTACAAGAAAGAACAATTGAGAACCCTTCGGGCACCCCCTTTTATATATATGATTAACATGCTCGGATAAGAATTTCCCGTTGCTCTGACGTTTCAGGGCGTGGTTTCTCCCTCGGTAGATACTCCGATACTGTTGCGTAGCTAGGATGAGATGCCGATATATCTCCGATACCTATAGGCTCAACCCGGTTACTTATGCAAGCATTCCGCTCCAAGCTTCCTAAGTACAGCCAATTAGATCAACCGAAAGCCAAATCCTATATATTGGCAGCACTGGGCTAAAATTGCGTAAGTAATAAAAGCCGTTGTGGTATTGCGGGGAAGATGCCTTGGTACTGAATTGGCCCGTGGGATCTTCGAGGGGCCGCGGGGCGAAATTGTCTGTGCGTGTCAGCAGAGATCTTCGTACTGAGTGTTCAATATTTTATACATATGTTAGGGAGTGTATCGAACCTTCCATGACTAGGTGTTTGGGGGTTACAGTGTTACTCACTAATTATGAACACCACCCATAGTCAACGCCCTGCTATATTACTTTATATAAGACTAGCCAAGTTTCAGCTAGTCTACCTCTACTTATAAGATAACATATTGAAATGACTATTTGGTCACTTGCCTTTCATACCTTTGTGGTTCCCTGACATCATGTAAAGACGAATAATGATGGTTCTTTATCATATGTAGGACCCAATTATTATATCAGGCTATTTTATTAATCAGCACTTTTCCACATAATCCACATAAGACGGCACATGTCGAGAGAATGTCAAGTCTATATTATTTTCAGCTATTCCGCCTTAGGTTAAATGTTTTCCTTGGCAAATTCTTTATTTTTATTTTATCATGTTTAGTTGCAAACGTCGACACCCTCACTATTGTTAGCTCGGTCTAACTTATGGGTGCAATGTACGTCTCCCACGTCTTGATAATTAGTTGGACCATTTCGGCATAGGCAAGAAATTCGTCGTTATCAGCTTCAGACAATCCCGCGGACACCATGTCGTAAGTACGATAAATAAAGAACTCAAAGTACGGGGGAGAATAACTAGAACTTTCCCAGTCGATTATACAAATCGATCCATCCTTTCGCAATATGATGTTTTTATCCTGAAGATCGGCGTGGGTGAATACGGGCGCATTGTGGTTCTTAGACAACTCGAGAAATTGAGACTTCAACTCTTCGATACCAGGGCGGCCTCCGTTACGTGCTTCTGGGAATTGAGCGTTAAAATATGCTTCGAGGAAATCGGTAGCCGAGTGAAACGGCCCCACGGACTTTTTAAAAATCCAAGGATAGGCCAAGTACGGACGACCTCCTAGTGACCCAAAAACTCCTGGAGAGGGGATTTTACGTAGCTCGCGCAACTGCGATCTCAACTGAGCTCCGATCAATGCCTTGTGCTTGGCATCGAGCTTGTCATAGCAATTGCTAAGCACCTCGCCTGCGATGTACTCCATAATTATAACTTTGTTGCCACTGGGCTCATGTTTGTACATGGCATAAAGCATTGGAATGGGTAGACTAGTGTACTGCCGTACAATCAGCATATTCTCTCCTTCAACAAAGTTAACATCCTTGCCGTATTTGACTATAAAATGCTCACCAATCTTGACGATGACACGGCCCGAGTCCAGGACTATCGAGTTGAAAGATGCCTGTGCAACTATTTCCTCGTAAGTGGGGAGGGGGATTGGAGCAGGAGCAAAGTAAGGCAGCTTAATAGGTGTATGTGTGTCCATTGTGGAAGCTTTACTTGGTTTCGGATTCTGGTAAAGTCTTAATTCGGGCATATACGCTATTAGTATGTTGAAGCGCATGACATAAGGTGGTGACTTGGGAATTATATAGGGCTTGTAAAACTTAAATGTTTGATCTTACAACAATAAATGCGTTTATTACTTGGGCAATACAAAGACTTTGTGTGACAAAGGCTTACAGTTAAAGACTTAGAACACTGCTTTTTCCGCTAAAAATTGTCTTCAGGTCCAACGGGTCCTCGGTAATTTAATAAACAATTATTATTTTAAATTATATTTTATATATTAATAAAATCAAATTAAGCGCGCTGGCCGTGAGGCTACGGGCCGATCCTCTTTGCTCCCGCCGAAGCCCACTACCCCACCATCAACCATTCTAAAACCATTCCTGCGAAACAATTCCTCTGGAACAAGTCTGTCCTAGCCTTTTTAACCCTCCATATTATACTTTTGAGGCAGCAGGTGCAAAAACTGAGACTGTATTTTATAAGCTTTCTTTGATGGCGACCAAAGAGTTGAGACAATTGCTAAAAGAGTACTTGGTCCCGCTTGCTCCCCTGTCTTACGTCGGGCAGATTTATCATTAACCAAGCTTTCACTAGGCTTTACTCCGATGGAAAATACTCTGATCTCACCATCTCTTGTGGCGGAAGAGAACATCGAGTACATAAGGCCCTGGTATGCCCACTAAAAAAACCAGCTGCCCCTACAGTAATCTCTATCTTCCTATCATTAACCTCTATCTACTCTTGGGTTGCAGCCCTGCGTAGAAAATGGTTCTGTACTAATGTGGAAGTGATTATATGTCTCTTGAGGCAAATCCCTCCGGTTAATCGTACTAATTTTTTATGAAGCTTGTGTTCACATATTATCCTTCCTCTCAATGAAGCAGGTGGTGACGAATGTAGAAAGCGGTATCTCGTAGAGGCTGTGATGAATTAGGCAAGCGATGCAAGCTACTGGATGAATTGAGTAAGCGGTGATAAAATAGAATCCTCAGGTGGCACAGGAAAGAAATTAGTTTTCACAACAGGGAGTACGAATTTTTGGAACTCTGCAACGATCAAGAGCTCAAAAGCCCAAAAGGCCAATTGAATAGTCTAGTGTGAGGCGCACCGCCCAGTGCGCCCAAACGGCACGAATCAGCGTTCACCACAAGCAAAACAAGTCAAAACAACGCCTTTGCTTTGCTTTGACTGATTTGAGGGCAAAATTTAGCTTGTTTGACTGTTTAACGTGAATTGTTTATTTGATTTAAAGTAATTAATTGATAAGCAAATTAAGTAAGTAGAGCCTGATTTTAACAGCTTTTTTGGCTTCAACTGCCTTCGTATGCCTTAATTGCCTCCGTATGCCTCAATTGCCTCTGTATGCCTCAATTGCCTCTGTATGCCTCAATTGCCTCCGTATGCCTCAATTACCTCCGTATGCCTCTATTGCCGCCCACAGACCTTCTAAATCACTTCTGAGGAGATACTAGATTGGTAGGTGTTAAAATTAGCAGGGCAGGCAGCAGGGTTTTAGGCAGTTAGCAGGATTTTAAGCAGTCAGCGCTAGGTAAAGGTCGGTAACAAAGCTTTACAATATGAGTTTCTTATTAAATATACCCTATAAAAAAGGAAAAAAATTAGCAAAATTATTTAAGCACTTACACAAATAATTAAAAAATAATTACAAGCAACAGAAATCTTTGTTTTAATCAAATAAATAATTCGAAATTGTTATTTTGCTTTATTTAGCCAAGTTATTTGCAAGTCAAGTCAAGTATTACTTTGCTTATAGTGAACGCTGTTCACAACAACTACATCTACCCTTTACTAGACCCCCAGGACGATCTCGATACGTGACGGGATAAAAGGCGGAGATGGGGAGATGGGGGCATGGTACTGCACGTCCACACAAAGACATTCTTGTAGTGCAACATGATTCTGGGGCGTGGTCTTATGGACCAATCATGTCATGCATTGGCAGTAGCTGAACTCGCGATGTCAGCTCAGCAGGGTACAAGTAGCAGTCCTTTTCGGGACCGGAGGCAGCGCAGCTATTCTCGGGACCGAGAGGTTTCAACGCATCCATTCTCTTGAAGTCGCACTCTCGGATACCACATACTCGGTAAAGTATCGAGTGAAAAGGGGCGCAGAAAAAGGAGTACCACGATTGATACTGGTGCCGTATCACAGACCATCTCCCAGTAGGTCATCATTCAGGTGAGGCTGGATAATCCATGATCTCTCCAAGTCTATATAACCATCACCTCTTCCTTCCTTGTGCTAGTAGATTGATATCTAGTACTTTGCATTGACCAAGTCCCCGTGCTACAATATACTGAGAAGCAAAGTCCACAGCCCTTTGGTCCGGGTTTTCGCTGACTTACTTGTCACCATGGCCGGGGCTAATACTGATAAGCAAGTTGCCCGCCAACTAAAGCAGATTCAGGACGCTTCTGCGAAACAGTTTCACGAAAATCTCAAACGGAGCTTGCTGCTCAAAGATGAAATGCCCGACTTCTTGTCATCAGCTCCGCTGGTGATCAATTTTCTCGGCCATCTCCGACTACTTGCATGGTCCAAGGCCGCGACTGTCGACATGGTGCGAGGGAAAGACAGCAGCTTCAAGTATGTTTTTGTCAACAAGATTGACATAAATGTCCCACTACTAACACATGACTAGGAGTGACAAACTGAGTGTGAATTTGATCCGGCTCTGTCAGCAGGGCCATAACGTATTCCAATTAGCACATGAGAACATGAACAGTATCCTAGAAGACATACAGGGTTTGTTTGGAGAGTCTGGAGAGGTGTGGTGTCCTTGGGTCAGCTGCTCTGGAATACAACAAATTCTAATGGTTGCCAGATTTTCGGCGTAATCCACTGCCTGACGGATCTCTCGGCGCAATCCTCTCTCCAAGAGAGAATGGATAGCCTTGCATCTGGTATGGGCGAATGTGCTCACCTTGCGAATGCTATCTGGAACGAGACGAAAACATGGAGGGATATGGTAGCAGAATTGGAGCAAGCGACTAACAGTGAATACGGTGAGTATAGCAACAGCCACTCTCCCCAATGCAGCGAGTAATGCTATAAAGATGCAATGGAGCGCAAGATCAAGGATCACACGTTCGAGCGGGCTCTTCTATTCGAACAAGAGGCCGACTTGAAAAAGCTTATGAGTCAATGCGAGGATGTACTAGAAATGCAACGAAAGAGGTATCAAGAGGCCTAGGCAGACGTAAAAAAGGCAAGGGAAAAAAACAGAGGTAAGCGGGAAGGAAGTTCTACAAAACGTCGCAGATGAGTGCCTTTGGCAACTAATAGCCACTAGGCTTGGCGTCATTCGGCCTGGTTGCCTTGGCCAGCATTACCAACCCAATCCGTGAGACAATTCACCATGCTACCACGTTCATTGGAAAAGCACCGGGTCTCATTGAAAACCTCTCGCATCCCACTATTGGGCTTGGTTCGATGTCGAATGATGACTCTCAGCCACAGCAAACCCCCACCCAGGGCTCAATGGGCCAGCAACAAGTAGTGGTAAACCCCAATGTTGTGACTAATGAAGTGGCGTACACGAAGGCATACGCTATTTCCACGCTGGTGTCGGATTTACAGTCACTCTCGGAGGACGATCTTGCTAACTCGAAGACCGAGCTGCGTGACCTTCAGGGACAGGCAGACCAGCTTCGCAGGGATGTGCAGCCTTCCAGTAAGCCATCCAGAGATGCATGCCACATTATAGACGATTGTCGCAAGGTCCGTTTTTCTATCCCTCCTGGACTACTACTAAATGTCAGAAAATCTAATCTTTCACAGATAATTACCGAAATGCGTAAGGAAGGCGAGGGGTCGATAAGTCTTAATGGAGCTTCATCTAGCGACAAGAGGTGGACTGCGAGATTGGAGAAGTTGAAGGCGGAGGCGAGTGGCCTCGAATTAGAGGCCGACGCTCAGCCTGGGCAGGCTTTCGGGGATGTGAGTGTAAACCCTATTGACAATGCCACGACGTATTTCATTGATATAATATTAAAGCAAGTCCCGATCCTCAATCCCGAGACGTTCATTAGAGATAACGGAACTATCGATGGTAGGATATCTCAATGACATTCCTACCCCAGCATTCTCACCTTTCCCAGTCGATCGCTAACCTGTCAAGTCAATGCATTTTTGAACAGGCGTCGAGAAGATCACGCACGGAAAGAATTTGCATGCGCGGCAGCTCTAAGCAATTACGAGAAGATGGCCGAAAAGCACGCAGCCAACCAGAGAGAGATAATCAGAATAGCCCATAAGTTGGAACGTCTCCATACTGGCGAAGTCACCACGGTGAGGTTTCGATGCTCCCCTTTTTAGCCTATGAAAACTAATAGGCAAGACAAGACCGAAATTCGAAATGTTTTACGTGAAACTGGGGAGGTTATAGGAAAGCTGCAGGGCGAGTTGACGAAACTGACCTTGTACTTCAGCAACATCAAAGCCGTACTCGAGTTGCTTCGAAAGAATGAGTGCCAAAGGTTCACCAGAGAGATTCGGTATGCCTTGAACGAGGCAACTCCCCAGAAAGGTGTTGCCTTCGACGAGATCCAGGCACAAGTAAGCTGCCCATGATCAACACGAAACGGGATTAAACGGCTGAGGCGAAATTAACGAACTCTAGACAGGTACGGCCTTTTCATGGTCGGACTCAGCGATGGTGACCTTGGCGATGTAGACTTCCGCGGAGGGACAGGTCTTTATGAGCTGATAAGCTACTGTGGTGCCGTGCCCGACAGGGTCATCTAGTGCACGCGGGTTTTCGGTAGGAGTCTTGGGATTAGGGAACTCGTGCGTGAAAGTCATTTGGTCTTTTATTCGGTCTGAGAAATACCGCTGCATAGCTTTGCGCACTTTGCCGGTGAGTACAAATCCACTATCAAGAATAGCAACCTTGACGGGCTGGGTTGTTGGCCAGAACTCCTTCTTTTTGCCATACACGAAGTTGTGGACTATGGACGTGAGATTGTTAAACCAGTCGTCGTTTCTAGATAGTAATTTAGTTTCCATCATTCATCATCAACGCGGACGTATACTTACTCTGTCCTACCCATGAGCCCACGAGGTGCAGTGGAAGTATGCTGCCATGCACTGCTTACAGTTACCAGGTCATCACCCCTGGATGATCCACCGATGTTCGATCTACTGAGGGCCAGATTTAGAGTAGGTTCGGAGACTATCATTGATATGCTGCTTGTTGTTGGCTTTCCGCTTGTGGTTTGTTCTGATGATCTCGCAGTACTTCCGGCGTCCTCGCGAGGCCTGTCAGATCGATCGTCATTAAACCTGAAACTTGAACGTGGAATCTGCCCAGTCTCTCTTCGTTTTAAGATCGAAATGGTTGACGAACGATTCGGCAAGGTATGCCTCTTCATTAACTTCATGTACTCATCCCGATAAATCGCAGAATCATCAACGTCCGGGCTGTCATTGACACCTTCGGCATCGCTGTCGTCGATGTCATCCAGCTCATCGCTGTAATCCAAGTCTATATCATCGTCGAGTGGCTTCTCATCTCTCAGTGGAAAGAGATTGCTGGACTCCAACCTGAGCGTATTCAGCCGCTCCGAAGATATATGTGGCGCCACATCATTCAGGGCACGTTCCCACTTCTCCATCCCCTCGTCCAACAGATTCTTCTCAACCAATTCTTTGGCATCCTTTGCAGCTACGTAATAAGCATCCAAAGCACGCGCCTCTGCTGTAGCCCCGGCCATAATTGGAGTCTCGTCCGTGAAAAGTGATCTTCACGAACAACACGAGAACACACTTGGTAGACATATATCCGTTATCGGGATAGAAGACTTTAGATCTTTTTTCGGCTTCAATTCATTTTTATGTGTTGTAATGAAAATTGCGACGAGTTTTCAGGTGGGATGTACCATTTTAAGTCGTGTTGTAGGCGAGAAGCACTCGGAACACGACCTCGACCAGAGGTATTCGGAAGTACTCTGTACCTTGCTCCTCAGACCAACCAAAGCGCATTTCGCTGGCACGCATCCAATAGATAGCCTCGATTGTCTATGCGAACTGTTTTGCCGCTGTAGCTACAGGGGGGTAACACCGCCCAAACAGGGTCTACCAGTTATCTAAACTAGTCCTAGTCGGCCATTTCCTAGGTATGTTTGGCTGCCTCGACTGGCATTTGCATCAGGCCGGGATCTGTGAATGTGGCGTCTGCTTGTAATATACTGGGAGCGGTTGCCTTGACCTGCCTTAAAAGCAGGCTTCGGCACGCGCTCCCATAAAGACATGTTGTCTGTTCAGACTGTTCCGCCGCCTCATCCTGCGGGTATATTCCACTCTGCTACTATCTCGGACATATATTGGTATACCAGATATTATAATCATGTCTCTTGGGCGAACGAAGCATTATTTTCTCCCCCCGGTTCCTGAGGTACCCATCGACGGTCCGATTCGGCTCGGCAACATCGTCGTCAGCCCCAGACTCGTTTTCGAGCCGGTTAATAATTCCACTGTAAACCTAAGTTCGTGTTCCGAAAAAGTCTACGTCTTTAACTCTGGACCGGCAAGCATTGCCCTTGGTAAATCGAATAAGAAGAACATCGGCATATTTGCAGAGCTCCCGACTATCGTGAACGCTAACATTAGCGGCGACTGGGGCGCAGACGCTGAAGAACGCTGGTTGTTCGAGATAGGCTTGGACGGTTCGACCCAAAACCTAAAACCTATTTAGCCCATAAAGCCTATAGGTATTTAAAAGATTTTATTAAAAACTTATAGGTTTTTAGTAAAGCTTATAGGTTTTTAGCAAAGCTTATAGGTTTTTAGTAAAGTTTATAGGTTTTTAGTAAAGTTTTATAGGTTTTTAAAAATATATTAAATAATTATATTAATTAATATATTAATTAATATAAATTATAATATTAATTAAATTTTTTAGAATAGAATATTATAAAAATAAAAGCTTATAATTAGTTAAAATACTTTTATAAAGTTATAAATATAGTATTTTAATATTAAAAATATTTAAAAAATTAGGTTAATAATAACTAAAACAATTATTTAAAAAAAATAATATAACAACTTAAAAAATAGTTTATTAAATTAAAAAACGGTTGTTTAAAAATAGTTGTTTAAATATTATTATTTGCCCTATTATATTTATATATATAAATATATAGCTTTAAACTATAGACCTTAGTACTTAGTTCTAATATAACTTAGTCCTTAGAATAGATCTTTAGCCTAGTATAGTAATTGTACTAGATTATAGGTCACCTCTGAGGAAGGGATTTGCAGGCACACCCTTGCCGTAAGTTCTTCTACCTACCTATTTAGCAGACTTATACCTTATACTGTAATAGCGAGGGACCCCGAATTCCCGAGGCGAAAGTCCACAGTCCCCCATGTGATGAGCCACGGGCCGGGGCTTTATCATGTGTTTATGGTTGTTGGCTAGGTAAGTTAGCTGATCTAGGTACTGAGATCTGGCAAGCTCACGCATGTGCTGAAATCAACTCTGCCGCAGTCTACCTACAGTAGGTAGGTAGGTAGGTAGTGTGACGTAAAGAAATAATAAGGGAAGGAAGAGCTGAGGCAATACAACAGCACTGAGCACTGGGCAATGTTCGTCCAGGCGTTCTTGGCACGATCCGACTGGAGCGGTCCTAAGCATAAAATCTGCACAGAGTATGTTAGCGTGGGTACTAGGCAGTGTATCGCAGGCCATGATTGGTCAATAAAAGTCAAGACGCAGGCTTATCGATGCCATCCGCACGAGCGGAAAGGCGACCGGGGGGGCTTGTCGCTCCACTGTTTCCCACTACCTACCTACAGTACCTTACCTAGGTAGGTGCCTACCTACCGTACTGTAGTAGCGTCCACTATCGTCAGCACGTCAATTTTCTTTGTATGTACATACTGTACAGTACAGTACTTTACTTGATGCATTCTTCTTCCTCAGCCGTCAACCATCAGTCCTCCAGGCTGTCTCTTCACTCCGACACCCTTCAGCCTCTCGGCCCTCGATCCCGTCGCTGCTGCCCATTGATCCGATCCTCTTCCGGGAGCCTCAATGGCGTCGTCTTCGAGGGCCTTCACCCGCTTCGGCGCAACAGCTACACGACTGTCTGTCGCTGGGGCTGTCCGTCCGCACGCCAACTTCGCGACGACCACGTCATTTGCGACACGGCCGGTCCTTGGATCGTCCGCCGGCATCTCCAATGCTACCCGCTCTGCTGTCTCTCGCCAATTCGCTAGGACCTATGCTGATGCTGCTGCCCCGGCTCCCAAGAAGAAGAAGCCTGGCAAGATTCGGACTACCTTGAAATGGCTGTGGCGCGGTACCTATCTCTCGTTCTTTCTCGGTGTCGGCGCCATCATCTACGACGGTTACTCAGATCGCAATCCTGACGACCAGTTTACTCCTGATCCCGCGAAGAAGACATTGGTGATCCTCGGTGAGTTCGAGACCTCCCAGCTCCCTTCTCCGGCCCTGCGATGACTAACCCGGCACGTCGCTGTCCGTAGGAACCGGTTGGGGTTCCGTCTCCCTTCTAAAGAAGCTCGACACCGCCAACTACAATGTCGTCGTCATCTCGCCCCGTAACTACTTCCTGTTCACGCCCCTACTGCCCTCATGTACTACTGGAAACATTGAGCACCGCTCTATTATGGAACCCGTGCGCCAGATCCTGCGTCATAAGAAAGCTGCCGTCAAGTTCTACGAAGCCGAGGCCACCAAGATTGACTATGAGCGAAAGGTCATTAAGATCTCCGACAACAGCGACATCAAAGGCACTATCAATGAGACCGAGGTCCCCTACGACATGCTGGTTATTGGCGTTGGTGCTGAGAATGCCACCTTCGGTATTCCCGGTGTCCGTGAACACAGCTGTTTCCTAAAGGAGATTCGTGACGCCCAGGCTATCCGAACCAAGATCATGGACTGTGTAGAAACCGCCGCCTTCAAGGACCAGGATTCCTCCGAGATTGATCGCCTGCTGCACATGGTTGTTGTTGGTGGTGGTCCCACTGGTGTTGAGTTCGCCGGCGAGCTACGCGACTTCTTTGACGAGGATATCAAGAAGCTGATCCCCGAAATCTCCCCCCGTTTCAAGGTTACTCTAATCGAAGCTCTGCCCACCGTCCTGCCTATGTTCTCTAAGCAGCTCATTGAATACACCGAGAGCACGTTCAAGGAGGAGCACATTGAAATCAAGACGAAGACAATGGTCAAGAGGGTCACAGCCAAGACCGTTGAGGCTGAAGCTACTAATCCTGACGGCAGTAAATCCACAATCACTATCCCCTACGGTCTCCTGGTCTGGGCTACTGGCAATGCTCTCCGCCCATTAATCAAGGATCTCTTGTCTCAAATACCTGCCCAAAAGGACTCGAGGCGTGGTCTGGCTGTGAACGAGTATCTTGTTGTTCAGGGTGCACGTGACATATGGGCCGTTGGTGATTGCGCCGTCGCTGGATATGCCCCTACAGCCCAGGTTGCTGCGCAGGAAGGCAACTTTCTGGCGCGCTTATTCAACAACATGGCCAAGACCGAAGAAATCGAGACCCGAATTAACGAGCTCAGCTCAAATCTGAACCTGAAGCCAGGTAACGTCGTCGAGATCACCACGGAGATTGAGAGCCTAGAGAAACAGCTCCGCCACGCCAAGGACATTAAGCCCTTCAACTATTCGCACCAAGGTAGCTTGGCTTATATTGGTAGCGAGAAGGCTGTTGCTGATATCGCTTGGCTGAATGGCAATTTCGCTTCAGGTGGCAAGCTGACCTACCTCTCTGGCGAAGCGCCTACTTGAGCATGTGCTTTAGCAGTGAGTCTACTCGTTTGTGCATCATTTACAACGATATTAACATATTTTTAGCGCGCAATCGTGTTCTTGTGGCTCTTGACTGGATCAAGGCCAAGCTTTATGGTCGTGATGTCTCCCGAGAATAAGTTATAATGCCCCATCCTGGATCCCTCTTCCTCAGGGAAAGTGAGAGTAGCAGGAGAACAAGCCTTGCTTACGAATTCATGAGCGAACCATTGGAGAGGCCGCTTCTATCTAGGGCTAGCGGAGTTTGGGTAGAAACACAACTAGGTAACATCCACATATAGATACTAAAGGTGGGATCGCCTAACTAGATAAAATATGTACACATGTACACGCAATTCGATAGAAAGGGCATTGGACACTGTCACGACATAGAGGGGAAACTTGGATTAAAATGGTTTCCTCGGCGGTAGTGCAAATTGGGAAGGCTGGCGGAGGAATGCCCCTGTTCAATAATGTGCTTTTTTACGCTGTATCCCTATAATATCACCTTCATATCTCTATGTTTTGGTACGTGGCTTCTCACGCGTTGCGCATCGGAGATCTCTCATGATACGAAGCTAGCTGCTACGATGAATTTGTACGCCGATCAGGCTTAAGGCCAAAGTAGCACGGCATGAACTGTTGACCAGAACGTCAAAATTTGGTCCTCCCGTTCATATATTTGCTCCTTGGCCAACTTTCATGGCTACCTATGTAGGTTGGCCACCCACAAAACATGGATACGGCGGACTGATCGGCCACTGTAGATCTGGGGTCGAAGATAAGCGGGTGAAAGATGTTCGGCATTGGGTAGCATAAACTACGAAGTAATGGCACGACTTCATTACCAATCGACTCGTCCTAAACGTTCAGTAGTGTTTCAATATGATGCTCTGTATATGCTTGTATATTTATGCATGTTTATGTGGGTGCCTATGATCTAAAGCTGTCGAAGCGACGTTCTACCATCTAAATGCTAGGTTAGAATGCAACGCCAAACCATGGAACCCGCCAGCCTTCCTAATAGATGTGAATTCATAAGTTCACGGGGAATTAGCGACAAGGGAAATGGCATGACCGTCTTCAATCCGTCTTAGGACTAGCCTTCGGTTCCCTCACCATAGTGAAGAGTTTAATGGCGGTGCCGTCGTCGTCACATTCAAGTTCCCTCGCGTTCTGAAAGCCGAATTTTTGATAGATCAGCGTGTTAGGTACGTTCCGGCTGGACTCGAGGTAGCATTTCATGTTTTCAGCGTCAGCCTGGTTTGTTACGGCTTCCATCATCAGACGGCCGATGCCGCGACCCTGGGCTTCTGGTACGACAACCATGATCTGAGGCCAAGGTTAGTAGGAGGTTGACAGGTTTCGAAGAATAGAAGCTCAGCTCACGTTTAGAAAATAGTACCCCCGATGGTCAGTCCATACGGTTGACTGTACCTTTGACTGCGCCTCTTTCCAGATCCAGTAGCGCTAGAATGTAAAATGTCAGTGTCGGGATGAGGTTCGGTTTACGTTGTATGATGAACAAATTGGATGAAACATATGCCAGCGGCTAAAGAGCACATAACCTAAAGATTCGCGATGCTGACCTTGACCCAGCGGTTTATCCCTTGATCGTCATCCGAGTTTAAGGTTAAGCTCATCTCAAAAGGATCCGACAAGCCAAGTACAGGATCTGCTAAAACAACCTCGGGATATTTTTCCCTCGTCATAGATCAACATACCTTTACATTCAGCCCGCCACGGCCATACCAAAGATTCATGCCGACCTGGTTGAACCACAAACGCCAGTCCTCAAGCCAGTCATCCCAGGTTCGAGGCTGGTCCGCTAGCTGTGGCCGTAGCCAACAGGCAACGCCGAGAACTTCGTCGCTGCCTTCTTCCTTAGCGACATGGAAAATGCCGTTACGCATTCCCCACTGACAGCGAATACCTAACGACACGGCATTGCGTCGGGGGTCAAACTAGTAGTGGCAATATTAGCAAACAGACGGATTATTATTATTGCTCGACTCGTAGTATTTCGAATGATAAAAAAATATTCGTATAGCGCAACTCGAAGAATACTTGCTTAGGGGTAAAACGTATGCTGCTGCTGGCGCATCAAGCTGGCTAGCCCGCCCTGGCGGATCCGGCACAGGATCTGGCAACAGGATCTGGCCACCAACTCAGCCAGATACTCGAAACCGCGCAAGCCGTCGATCAAGCCCCGTTCTGCTTTGTTGATCTGCGAAGCCTTCCGAGCAGCCGAGAAAAGGGAGGTGAAACCCTGCTCAGCAAGACGTCCCACTAATTCGGATATGGGAACCGAAAGGAGACATACAGTACATAGAAGGGTAAAACCGCTGCGGGTGGCTTACCATAGATTTATCGAAGACCCAGTTGTTGTAGGGATCGTTGGCGAAAGCCGCTCTAAAGGAGAAGGGGTCATAGGGTTAGCATGAGCTGAAAAGATTCAAGATGTCACATGTCGTGTTGCAACCGTAAACTCCCGACTGGCCTTGGTTTTATTTGTGTACGTATAAGCATAATTTAGTAGGAAAGCTTCAAGGTGAGTGGTGGGCGGAAATCCCGAATTGGGAATTTGGAGACACGGCATGACCGAGCGAGTTCAATGTTTGGGAAAATGTGACCTGGACTTGACTCGACTTGACTTACTGGATGGCAGCAACGGCGCCGGGGGTATCTCGCTCGGTTAGCGGAGAGACCTGGATTGGCATTTTCGGGTCCTGCTCTGGTTATCTAGGTAGTATAGGTACACTACGTTAGGTAAGCATCTAGGTACAGTAGGTTCTCTACTGTAGTAAACGAAATCTCGGTCCCGAAGTAACCAGAACCGGCAGATATCGAGGGTCGCAGTGTCGCGACGGGATGCAGTGTGACGATGGGTTATAAGTCTTGTTGGAGCTGCTTCCCCCTCTTGGCCTCTGGCCTCTTGGCGGGTTGAGAATCCTGGTAACACGTACTCGTGGCTGATAATTCCCGCATTGGGTAAGTGTTCCCTATTTACACTTACCTAGTGTAGTACAACAACGACAGGCAGCCCGCGGGGACTAGGTAGTTAGGTAGCTCTTTCCTGCGCCATAGCAATACCTAGCCAACATTGAACGTCTTAAATACCTCTACCTACATACATTATGTACCTACCTAGGTAGTACCTACTGTACATCTGCAGGCTGTCGACCGCGGTTGCGGTTGCGGTTGCGGTTGCCTTTGCCTGTGCCTGTTGTGCAGAAGCTGCCCTGTTCCAATCACAAATACGACTGACTGTCCTCAATTCCTGCAAGTACTGAGGAAGGCGCCAAATTTGCTACTTCCTTGTTACAAGTTGATGGTCATGACCAAACGGATCCCTGAATTGAAACCCTGGCCCCGTCACCCTTAACCACCCTTACCCCCTGCTGAGACAAGCTACCCCGGAGTCCTGGACAGGTCTGCCACAGCTAGAGCCTCAAGTCAATGCAGCCCACTGTTGTTGACAGTCTCAAGCGCTACGTCGACCTACACTCAAAACAGCTTCGCTCAGTCCCCATCAGCTCCCTATCGCTCCCATTGGCTTCCCCTCCCCCCCCTCGTCCTCCCATTGTGGGAATGCGACCGCGAGTCTGCTCAGACACCTTGTCGCGGTACGTCGCCCGCCGAACCATCCAATGCCACGGCTTGGGATACCGTGGGCCTCGCTATTGGCCGTTCCAGCTTACGAGCGTGTACACGACACCCCCAGCCCTTTACTATGAACTGTTGACGTCCCGAGCCTTGGCGCCACGTACCTGGCGCCCCAGTGTGCTGTACTGTAGTAGGTATCGTGACCAGTGTACTGTAGGTACTCGCTGCTGTGTCGTCTGCATCATCGAGCATTATACTGTAGCAAGGAAAACATCCCAAATCTCAACTACCATCGTAACAGTAGGTGTCCAACAGGGGCTGGTCGACATCTACACTAGATTCTGCGGCAGGCCATCGACAGATGGAACCCCCCCGGTCATGTCAAGGCACCCCTATCATTCCATGAGGGAACCTTATTGTAGCTGCGAATGGGCCGATCTTGGCATTTCGGGAAAATCCACCAGATTCGACCTTTTTTTTTTTTTACCCCAGTCTACTCTTTCTCTCACACACCAAATCGGCTCTCTCCAAGCTTCCCATAGTCTTTTCTTCACATACCGCTTTGAACCTTCTCAGGGCAGGCCCTCTTCGATTCTCTACTAATCCCAAGGCTGGGTACTTGTTTTTGTTCTCCGAATTACGACATTTTCTTATTATATACCCATAAATCTACTCTAATCTCTTTCCCACAAGATATCACTTAACGAAATCCGAGGCTGGGGCTATGTTATCAATTACTATTCCAGCTCTTACGTGCGAGGCATCGTAGCACGCCAATCCATACCGGGAAATTTTTTATACGAGAATATGCCACCACCATGCAGCGAGCAGCGATGTTCTCGACATATTGGTCGTCGTGGCAGAATGCCGAGAGTGGTCACCCGGCCGAGGTTACTCACAGGAGAAAGTTTGAATAAGGCAGATGAGGAGGCCGAGGAAAGCGATGAGAATATATCACCAGACGCCGAGAAGTCAGAGGTCCGTTTTACTCTAGAGAGAAGGCAGGACAGAAACAGAAACGACAACGACAATAGTAACAGAGACAACCGGGACAGTGATAGGCCAGGCCGAAATCGCGGTGGCGGTGACAATAATCAGGATAGGCGGAATGGACGCGAAGATGACTCGAACAGCCAAGGGTCTCGCTCTCGGGGTAACGGGGATAACAGCGCTCCCTTCCGTGAAAAAGACAGTGGGCAAGGAGGAAAGACTGGCGATAATGAAAATGAAAATGACAATGGAAACGGAGGCGACCGTAACGGCGATAAAAAAGGAGATGATAACGGCGACGGTAAAGATAACAGTGGAAAGGGGAAAAACGGCGGGGACAACAATAATAACGATAACGGTGAAAGAAAAGGCGGCAGGAAGGGAGGCTCGAGTTCCGACAACACCTCCTCTAGTTCACCCACTCCGCCGCCATCATCGACGACAACTGCCGAGTCCACTACGACTGAGACTAGTACGACTACATCTGAGTCCACCACGACTGAGTCCAGTACGACTACATCCATAGTGACGTCTACGTCTACGTCTACTCCTGCCCCTGAATCGACTACATCCTCCGTACTACCGCCTAGCATACCTACCTTCACAATAGTCAGTCTCCCTGGGCATATTTGATTTCTGTGAATACTAATAGTTGATAGTTCCCCACCGCTCTTGCGGACACAACAGTTACCACGGCTATTCCAATCATCTCACAACCACCGGATATAACGTCTGCTTCTGTTACTGATGTTGCAGATTCTTCGGCATCTGCACCGACCCCAACGAGATCTGGCCTCGGGAGGGGCTCTAATAAAGACGATGGTCGCCATCGCGGGAATGGCAACAACAAAGAAGGGGGACTCAATCCGACATCAGAACGAATACTAATTGCTGCAGGCTCCATCGGTAAGTTCTGGCTAAGACTTCGCATGGAAGTACCTATCATGAAAGCTTACAATCTCAAAAGGTGTTTTTATTGTGTTCTGCTTCATCGGGTGGATAATATATAAGACTCTAAAGAAGTCCAAACAATCCGGCCATCAGAACGACAGCAAGGGTTGGCTATCTAAGCTGGTTCCGTGGCGTGGAAGGTTAGCAGAAAGTAATGCCCAAGCCTCAGACGGCTCCTATGGGTCAAAGGAGCCGTTACCAGCCTACGATTTCGGTAATAATAATTCGATGGAAGCATTCGGTTATTACGACCAAGGGAAGTTTCACCCAATCGGGCCGGAGGGGATGACATACCAGCCCACAGCGACTCTTCAAAATGGGAGGCTAGTGTGGCAGACTCCGGAAGTCCAACAAGCACTACAACTACAAGCGAGCCTTCAGAACCAGTATCCGCGAGCCAATGACCAGACGATGGATATCAGTGATGTCAACTCGACCATGCGGTCACGCATGCCCGACCCATATTACAACCAGTCTGAATTCGCCCGCCAGCCGTCCGACGCGTATAATCCCGCGCAACGGCAGGTTTACCGCGCGAGCGAAATATCGTCGCTATCGTCGGGTTTCGGAGACGGCGACATAATCATGCCGCCACCTAATGTCATACGTAAACCACCAATAGCTCAAGTGACGAACAACACAGACACGGAAACCCGCCCCTTCTCGTGGATGAGCAGGACTACTACGACGAGCGAGCGCCCGACTCGGTTCCGCTCGGTAAATAGTTGGGTCGACCAGCAAAAAGAGCGGATAAAGAGGGCAAGCTCGAGAGCTAGGATGCGTGAAGATGTGCCCCCCATGCCAGGGCAAATCAACGTCACATAGCAAATCAGTTATCACTGATCCCTATACACTCCTTCTCAATGGTGTTGGTCTGGGGTGTCGTTATTATTTTCAGATGGGCAAGATACCTTACATATGAAGCATTTTCTGTGATAATCAAGTTAGCATCAACGTATGCTATACTTTCATTAAATGGGAAACAGCCAACTAATTTAAATTGTTGCGCACACAGTTGACGTTACCTCAACATTTTTGTAGTCTGCAGAATAGTTTTGCTAGCCATTGACTCTTTCATGTTATATCTCATAGAATGAACCGCAGGTTCCGAAAGGGGCGACTCAAATACTCAGAAAGGGTATAGAACAAGGACAATTCAGATACAATATATGCTGTAGTCAAATTATATATGACCAAGAGAGACCTCGTTACTAACTCTTAAAGGATTATAGAGGTATTACAATGAACCTACTGTGCCACGGTCCCCTCATTACCATTACGTTTAGGTTTGCCAAGTCTACATTTACCAATTTGGACACCTGTATGATTGCTTGAGAACCCAATATATCACTGTCTCTCATTCAGCCTTGGGAACTCGTGCCAACACGGTGATGGTGGTGCCATCATCTAAGACGTCTTCCTTCTCTTCTAGTGTATAACCGCCAAGCCGCGGTAAGATGACAGTCCATACCAGCCAATATAACACTCCAAACACAATACTGAGAGACGAATGTTAGTGAATATCACTTGATGGATACTGGTACTGCTACACATATGGTGATTCGGTGATTGGAATACGCCAGGAAAAAAAAAAAAAGGAAGCACCTACACGCCGACTCCGACAACAGCATATGTAGCATACCATAGCCCATTGGGATCTGGGTTCGAAGGCGGGAAAAACGGCGCGGCTAAGAGCGCAAGGCAGAGGAGAGCTCTGAAGAAGACGGCCGGCATCCAGGCTTTGAAAGGCCTTTTGAGATCCGGCCGCTTGTATCGCAGCCAGATGAGGCCGACAGTAATAGCAAAACCGTAGATCTGGCCGGGATACCCCTCTACTTCTAAAATGAAGGAGTACACCTCGTTTGTCGGTGGGAGGACAATAACAAGGACAGATGGGATGTAGTGGACAATGAGGCCTCCCATGGGTGCGTTGAACGGCTTTGAGGACGAGAGGTATCTCGAGAAGGGGAGAAAGCCCGCCCTTGCGATCTCCTGATTCAGCCGGGCCTGGTACGTTTTCGAAATCAGCATAACACCATGTAAAGGGACGATTGGGACGAACTTACCAAGGCAAACGTAACAACCATGACGTTTCCAGCCGCCGAAAGCGCTACGGCCAGGGGAAGAAACCTCCTACCCACGTTCTGGCCGAACACGCGCTCGAAGAAAAGCGCAGCGATGAGCTGGCCGCTCTGCTTGATCTCCTCTACGGGGACCACCTTTGAGGTAGTTGTTAGCTAAGATGTTGAGGGAAGAAGAAAAGACGAAAAAAAAAAACTTTACCGCGAAATAAGCGAGGTTAGCTAGCAAATAGAGAAAGCAAGCCGTGACGAGGGCTGACAACGACACACTCTTCAGCGTCCTGACCGGATCTTTGACCTCATTCATGACGTTGTTAAGGTTAGTAAGGCCCGCATAAGAGTAGAAGACTTTGAACAGTGAAGTAGCAATAGTTCCGAAACTCCAGTCGCTGCCTTCCCACAAGCCGTCCCAGCCGTCGGGTCCAAACGAAGTCGTCGGCTCCTCGAGGTCATCCTGTGACTGTCCGAAGATGACGACATACAAGGCAGATAACACCATGAAAATCACCAATCCAACTTTCACCCAGCCCAAGAAATTTTGGATTTGGATACCTGCCCGGTACCATACCCCGTGTATTACGGTGATACTAAAGAACTCGGAGTTAGTTACTCCTATTTTGAGAGTGCTTTGTGAGGGCTTCAGAAGCTTCTGGACATCATATTGGCCCAGAAAGAATAATATTGTGCTCTGAAAGCCGCCAAAACAAGAAGAAAATGGCTCTATGCTCACACGGTCAGCAGGGCGACGGCGAGTCCCTTCCGCCACGCGTCGCCAGGCTCCGAGTCGAACGCGAAAAAGGTGTATTGGCTGAAAATCACGCAGTTGCTGGCTGTGAAGCCAAGTAAGACGGCCTGGACGGCGACGAGCGTCGACGCCAGGAAGCGCGGGCGCGTGTACGTGAACTCCAGGTAGACTTTGTCGCCGCCCGAGCGCGGCAGCATGCACCCATATTCGAGGCTCACGGCCAAGCCGGCAGCCACGATGACGGCGCCGCCGATCCAGAGCGCCAGCGATAGGCCGACGCTGCCGGCCGACTTCAAGATGACGCCCGGTACGGCGAAGATTCCGCTTCCGATCACCCGGCTTATAGCGATAATGTAGGCGCTTCTCCAGCCGATGTTTCGGCCCAGTATTGATTCTTCGGGCAGTACGTCATCCTCCAGACGCCCGTGCTCCGGCTGCGGTGTTCGTCCATTCTCATCGGGCGTAGGGGTGAAGATTCGGCAAGCAGAGGCCGCTCCTCGTCCAGCGAGCTATTGGCCATGTTTCACGACGTTTCGTAAGCCTGAGCTTGAGTCCGAAGCATCCGCTTTACGTTCAGCGTGGGATGGTAGCTCTGTCACGGGCGTCTTCACTCATATACTACTGTTACTCGAGGGGTAGCTGGTCGCAGGGCTACTTGTACCGGGACTATCATGGCAAGATGAAATATGATGAGCTGACATTCGAGAAAGCATCCCCCAGCTTCCAACATGGAAAGCTGGCGGCGATAGATTGCGCCATGTGAGGTCAGAGGATCTGCTGACAAAACCAAATTAAACATTGTCCCTTGGGGGCGTCGATGTGAATGTTTCATCTTTTGGGTTGGTCAAGGTGTCGCACGCCATATGTCATAATCTTGCATCAGCTGGGGAAGCACTATAACGCGGTCGGATCCATGCTTTTAAAAAGCTCCGGGAGCCCCCAACCGCCGCCGCTCGAGGGGAAACCGTGCCAGCGAGGACAACAGAAATTGGCCTTTTTTGGTGAATGCATATGTTTATTCCATGATAAATAGCTTCATTATTAGCCTGAACTGGTCGTTTCATTGTATATATAGGTACCTCATTTCCCATCTATTGGGGTGTTGTTTGGCCTTAATGCAAACCTCATGGCACAACAGCGCCCTATATGATAGGGGGGAAACGTCAAGTTTTGGCCTGGATGTTCACCCGATATGTTGCATCAGATCAGTGATATGGAGGGGAGCAATGTGGCCCAAAGAACAGGCCAGGCTCAGACAGCTCAATCCTGAAAACAAGGCTTTGAGGTGGACACAGCCGAAGACGACACAAGGTATCGCTATTACCACCTAGGTCCCGCCCGCTGTGAACCCGATCTGCGCAGTTGCCCGTTTCCATGATGGCGACGTGGCACTACGTCTTTATCCTACTGTACGGTATTTGAACTACCCTGGTGGTTGGCATCCGAAACTAGAAAACCAGAGTAGGTAGGTAGCTAAGGTTAGATACTCGATAACGGTTTTGACTGCGGTGTGGGATCACGACACGCGTCATCCAATGGTCAAATTTATGTGGCCAAGAAAGTATAAGCTAGACAGACGCCTTGAAGGAATATTCTCAGTCTAAATAATTAACCTTGGTCGGTTATATATAAGAAGATCAACAAGTAATCTAACCTCCAAGAATTGATAGATGTGCTGGTATAAAAGAGTATCAGATACTACAGTAGGTATGTAGGTTAGATAAGTCTACTGTACTGTAGCTAGATAACGCCGCTAGCCGATGTTAAGCCGGGAAGGTTGCCTAAGGTACCGTGCCTAGAGTAGGCTAGCTACTGTGGATGCGTATCCCAGTAGGTACCTAGGTATGGGCTTTAGCCTACCGGTAGTACAGTAGGTAGATGGGTAGGTAGCTGACGTTTTCGAGCTGGCAGTGATGCTTGGCATCTGCTTCAAGAACAGCCGCAGCCGCAGCCGCAGCATACCGGAGTACTGTAGAGGTACATAGGTAGTGCACAGTACAGTACTTAGGTAGTTTGACTGAAGCTATTTTTACAATACCTACTAGGTAGGTAGTTCTTTGTCAAACCAACGATACACTTACAGTACAAATCGACATGACTAAGGCCATGCATCCATGAATGTGGCTGGTTCCCGAGTCCGAGATCTACCCGCCTCGTGTCCCTTGTTCGTCGTCGTGGGCTCTCCTGCATAAGTACATAACCTAGGGCTAGGTAGTTGAGTCGGTTGCTATTTTCGGGCTCGTGATCCTTGTTGGAGGGGCACCTTCGTCATCCGGCCTCGACAGCGCTTCGTACTCTCCCTACCTTTACATACCTACCTACTTTAGTTATCGATTGTACTTACACAGAGCTAAGCTGCCTTTAAGAAAGGCGAATCACCACCATTGCCATCTCTCTCCCTTTACCGGTTGTTTCTATGTTCTAGCTGTCTGCGTGTTGAACCTGCGCCGTATATAACATCACCTTCCTTCAATTGGGCTGGGTAGCATTCATTGCCTTACTGCCCTCCGCGGGGAAAGGAATTAGAGGCATCATCAATCCCATCGCATCCCGCCATTTTTGTTCAAAATGCTCGACGAAAATCTACCAACTTTCTATTTCAGGCAGCCCTCTGATAACCCTCTGTCTACCATCCTGTACTTCACTCAGAATGGCTCCGAACCAGCTGCCGAATATGCCCTACATAGACTCGACCCAACTCTTCCCCAGGCTAAGAATAAGTATGCCTTAGCGCTAGGTGACGCCAGCGCGCAAGGCATCATCTTTGCTGAAGTCTTGATCGAGCCTGAATTCCAGCAGCCCACACTCTCGGCCGCCGAAATACGCGCACATAACGGCGCCCCCCCAGCCCCAGTGCCTAAATTACCTGAAAGTTTCGCCATCCAGCTCTACAACCCAGACCAGCAGGTCGTTATCAGAGGAGAGAAGAGTATGTGGATGGGCAAAGAGTCCTTCGAGTTCGAGATACCACAACAGACATTCCGGGTGCCGTCCGCTTCACAGATCGATCGGCAACAGAATGACCCCATCGCGAACAGCGTTGCGCCCAAGATCATGTTCAAGTGGAAGCGCGAGAGTAAATTTAGCAGGGACATGACCTGCTACATGACCGGTCGCTCTATGGGTGGTAAGAAAAGCAAGGAACCCGACATCACTATTGCATTATACAAGCATGGGAGGGAGACATCTGTCACTATCTACGAACCCAATCTACAAAGGGTTGAGGTAGAGGACCGCAAAGGTCTCGAGATCGTTCTGCTCCTAGGTGCTGAGGTTATTCGTGAGATTTACCTAACTCCTAGTCGAGACACCTTTAACATAAACGGCGCGCCACCGAGTAAGCGCAAGAACTCGAGACCTTTAACTAACGCCCCGGGCTCCCCCAATCATGATGCTTATACAATGACTTCCGGCATTGGCATCACTCCGCCTATAAACGCGAACTCGCCGATAACACAGCAGCCTACTCCACCACATGATGCTGAGATGAGACGACAACAAACCATCGCCCAGCAAGAAGAGCGCGAAAGAGAAAAGAGAGATAAGGCTGAGCAGAAGAGAATTAAGAAAATGCTAGAGGTCGAGGAGAAAGAGCGAAGGAAGCGGGAGACTGAAATCGAAAAGGAAACTGAAAGATTAAGAAAGGAATTTGGCATGGAAGGGCAAGATTACGGGTCGAGACCCGATCTCCCTCCACGTCTGAATCCCAATGACAACGCAGGTCCGAACCGTCCTGTTCTGCATCTGCAGACCCCAGCTCTGCCGCCGAGGCCCTTGAGCGTCGGACCAATGCCGTCAGGCGTCGGGCACAGCAGTTGGTTCTCTGGTCCCGCTGTAGGTCCGGGTATGCCTCAGTTCTTCGCACCGCCCCCACAATCTCAGACTAAACCTGGGCGGAGGAGAGGCGGCAGCGGAGACGGCAAGATTTATAAGAAGAAAAGCACCTTTTTCTAGGAGAACAGAGAGTGTATATGAACAACAGGCTCGGTAGATTGAGATTCTCCTCGGTGAGCCCGTTTTCTTGAAAAGGCAGGCGCAAAGTCATATTCATAGTTAGCTGATACCCATGATAAAGTATTATTCTCTCTCTCTTTCGCTTCAGTGGTCACATCGTCAACCAGGAACTCTTCACATCTAATTCACATTTCGACTCATGTCGGTTTATGGGGCTTTAATTTGATATCGCTGTTTCGGGAACCTCAAGTATCTGGTAAGGAAGGCACCTCGTATTTCCCTTTCTAAGTAACAATCGCATCTTTGATATTCCACAGTCTCAACATCTGGCCCTCTCTTCGCACCTACCCTCTCAACTGGTGTTCCTTCTACTCTTACTCAAGCAGGTATTTGATACAACGACAAGCGCATGAAACGCTAACCTTCATTCAGTTCCTTGTCCTAGCATAAGCAAACCCCAACCGAAGTCAAGCTCTGCAGGATAGTTCAAGTTCCAGATACAATAAGTGGCCTCATCTTCAAAGCCTGCCGTCACAGTCCAGTTCTCTTCCAGCCACTTCAATCTTTTTTTTTACTTTCGATCCTTCTTTGGTAGTTGATCGACCATATGATACATCAACGTAGTCAACATCATCCTTGAAAACACTAGGGCACAGACATTCAAGGTATATAGAGCTCTACTAATAACATCACTTCCTAGATTAAGAGCTAACACAGGAAGGAGTGACGGCGAACAAGTTTAGACGTCTCTCAAAACTAACATATCATTTTCTTATTTACCTATCTTATGTACCTACGTTTCGTGTTCTTACACTCTAATCCAGGCTCGCCACCTCCCTTTTTCATCACAGCATACCACACTGCCTCGAGCCGTTGTCTACTTATTCTAGCCTAGCATTGGACTTAACCCTTCTTTCCTCATTACTGAATAAGAGCTCAAGTCCCTAAATACTTCCTTACGTCCTGATCCTTCCCACTATCTACATATCATCTTTCGTCCTCGTCTCCTCCTTCCGACTACGCGAACATGTCTCCTCCCAAGAGGTCCTCAAACCCAATATTCAAGGACTGCGTAGTGTCAATTGCAGGTGATCTCGACGACTACGACTGGCGAGAGGAAAAGGTGAAGCAATGGGTCCACTACTGGGGCGGTACCTTCTCTTCTATCGTCGATGGTAACGTCACCCACCTTCTGTGCACTGAGAACAACTTCGACAAGAAGATTACCGATGTCCGGGTAGCACTCAGGAGCAAGGGCACCAAGATCGTCAAGCGTGATTGGCTTGAGGATTCTAGTAAGTAGATTACTTGTGCCCTTGCCCTCTAACTCTAGCTATTTTCTGGTGCAGAGAAGAATAAGAGCAATATTCCGGCTAGGATCATGGTTCATGAGCTTTGTGCGCTCGTATGGGGAATTATAGGCAAGTACTAACTGTAATAATCGTAGTTAACAAGGTGATGCGCTTGAAGACCCTCGCTTACCAGCTTGACGAGGAGGCCAAGCAAGAAAACGCCAAGAAGCGGCGGATTCAAAAGAGGGAGGAATATTCGAAGAATGCGGAAAATTACGTCGATGAAGGTAGGTCTTGAGGAACCGACTAATATCGTAATAGTCAAGATGTGCTAACAAACATAATGAAAAGGGTTCTGGCATATTTACTCCGATAGCACATATTTCCAATACCAGGTCCAGCTCAAGCGCGACGACAAGGAGAGTGGCAACGTCGGCGAGAAGCATCTATTGACTGTAAGAACATGGATGTGGCATATAATTTGGTTGCACCTAAGTCCCATATATTACGATAATCAACTAACCCGTCAACTCAAATCCAGCTTTGGGAGAGCAACGCGAAACCTTATATCTACCAGTGCACTACCCTCTTTAAGAAGAAGTCCAAGAACAAGGCGATCCGCTATCCCTTAAACGAGACACCCGTCGACCTGAAGACGGGCCTCAAGACGTTCGAGAGATTCTTCCGCAAGAAGACGGATATCAAGTGGGACGATCGCATCGAGAAATTGGGTATGACGGGTCTGGAGCACTTCCAGTATCAGCCACCTGTATGTATTCCTTCCATGCGCGCTTCCAATCCCCTGGGGTTTACAGGCATCACAAGACATGGGATGTTCTGACCTTGAATCATAGAGTGGCGGCAAGCCGGTAGGTCTCATAAAGGGACGCCGCGCATCCATCTTTGGCGAGGACGGTCGCATCGGTGCATCCAACCAGGCCAGCAAGAAGGGGCAGCACGATGATGGTCCTGTGGAAAGCGTCAGCGCAGTTAAGTCTCATCGCAAGCGTGGCAGAGAAGAGTGCCTCGCAGATGATGCCAGTGTACACACCGAGGACGAGGAGCGACCCGCGAAGAGGCCCCGACTTGAGACAGCGGAAGCGGCTCGCATGTCCGTTGAATCAGAAGTCGATTCCGCTAGCGAGGCCAGTGTCGCCGGCTCCGAGTCCGAGGAAGATATGCAGGTTCACGACAAGCTGATCAGCGACGACGAGGCCGCTCAAGATCTCGATGGCGTATATGCAGACTATGTATATCACCCGGAGCACGACTCTGCATGCGGACACGATGCTCCCAGGCCTTACCGTGATGGACTGAGCGCGCCATGCAACTCGCCAGCAGATGACGAGGAAACCAATGACGATAACGAAGAGGTGGATGAAGAAGAAGAAGAAGAAGAAGACGAAGACGACGAAGACGACGACGACGACGCACCGCGCAAAAACACTGAGCAAGAGGCCGACAACATAAGCAATATGTACGACGAGGCTCAGAACGCCGAGATCAGCGATGATGAAGAAGATGCGCACGGCGACGACGACAACGATGTCGACGAATTCTCGCCCGAGGCCGTCCGAGCCAGGAGACTCGCCCGGGAGGTATCCGCGGTGGCGGCGAACATTTACTACGAGACCAGGCGAGGCGTGGCTCTGGCCTAGGACAGCCAGGCCGACCTCATCGATCGCGTGCGGGCCAGAGAAAGCTACATCTGTGCCCGGGCGAAGAAGCTGAAGGAGCGAGAGGAGACGGAGGATGCCGAAGACGCCGAGGATGACTTCGGTTCCGATGGTTCCATGGATTAATCGAGTAGATCGCTCGTTTACGGCAACTCAGTATGCGAGTTGCCCTCGCTTCGACTGGCTTGGTGGTTTGGGTTGGAGCTGAGAGGGTGGTTTAGGAGGGTTGAGATCGAGAGACGGAGCTGTGGTGTGGGTTCCAGGGTGGGCATGTATGCCTCTCCGGATCTGCTTTTCATCCCCCCCATCTCCCCCTTTCTTTGACATCTACGATGATTTCTCAGGCGAGCAAACAATAATATGAGCGAGGGCGGCCATGTACGAAGTTGGTGGGGGATCTTACTCTAGGAGAAGGGCGCTCTACGGTTTTACATATGATGATGCTGTTTACTACGAATTAGTTAGGTATCTAACTAACACCATGCGTTGCGTTATAAATAGATATTTACACTTCTTTCTATCGTCACTTTCTCATTTACTTGATCTATAGCCCCTAGTATATTTGCAGACAACTATTTAACGTAAACTGGGCACGATAACGGAAGACAGAGGCTGCTCCTGCCTGTGCGCATGTTCGGCCGTTACTGTAAATAAAGAAAATATGGAAAGGGGTAGCATCGGCGTCCGTTCAAGATCATCCCCAACAGGGCGTCTTACCAACAGCGCAAGTACATCAAGTAACAGGGGCACCGATGTAAATTATACAACGTTGACGTGCATTTGTCTCGTCCATTCATCAGTCATATCTCACTACTACTAAGTACTATACTTTTCTAACATGTTACACGCTAAGCCAACAGTTTTTTTCATCGTCTAGATCCCAATGGTGTCGATTTCGGATCCCCTTTTGCTTATTCTCACAATATTTGCAACACTCTTTCCCGTCATCTGGCTGGACTTTTCTTTCCCATCAGAATCTGAGCTTGGGAAACACAAAGACCAACAACACCGCAAAGACAGCAAGCCCCGCGATCCAGGCATACAGCATCATGCGGCCCAGCCAGCCTTTGCCCTCGGTGAGGCGACGCAGGTTGCCCATGCGACCTGCGACACCCTCGAGGTTGCGCTCGCTGCGGTCGAGTCCCTTGCCGGCGCCCTGCAGCACGTCCTGGTCCTCCCGCAGCGCGGACGAGAAGGCGTGCGTGGACGCCTTCAGCGCCTTCGCCATCGACACCATGGACTCGGTCAGCTTATCCTGCTCCGCGCGGTGGTGGTCGAGTATTGCCTCTGCCGTTGCGGTTGTTGTGGCTGCCGTCGTGGACGACATCGCGGCAGTACCGAGGAGCTGGGACCGTAGCGCGCCTGTTGTTGTTGCCGTGTCTGTAGTAGTGGATGCTTGTTGGGGGGTGGTTGCGCTTCCGCGCGGACGGAGCGTCGGTGATGTGGTTGTGCCGGTAGCCTTTGGCTCGGGCGGAAGTGACTTTGATTGTGGCTTTGTCGACGAGGCAGATATTATAGGTACGTTCGACCGCGACAGCGGTTCGGTAGATGTCGGCTCAGGCAGGACGGTCGAGTCACCCTCGTACTCGTCTTCGTCCTCGTCCTCGCTTTCTTCCTCTTGCACGTGTCCTAAGTCGTCGCCGGGGTGTCCGCTAGACCTCGACTCGGAGCTCTGGCTCGGCGTGGGGATAATATCTCCTAACAGGTCCTCGCCTTCATCGCTGTCGTCTTCGTCGCTGTCTATGCTGATATCCTCAAACTCCCTCAATCTTTCGGTGAGTTGTTCGAATATTGCCCGTTTCCGGTTCAGGCCTGCCTGCATCTCCTGCCTCTTGGCGTGCACCTTGACGGCTAGCGCATCTTGTTCCAGCTTTGTGAGGAGGGTCCGAGCGTACTCGAGGTTCTGTGGTCGTGTTAGCAGAGCGATCATCGGTTGGTGTCCCAATCCCCCTGAGTGCAGTACTTACTATACCGGCCTTGTTGCGCTCGTGTTCGCTCGTCCGTAGTCTCCGCTCCCGCTCGGCGTCGGCATGCAGGATGCTCTGCTGTAGGCGGTCGAGCAGACGGGTCAGGTCCGTCAACGAGTCCGGATTGGAGACGCTTCTCCGAGGTGTGATGGGACCGTGCGTAAGTCGTGCCATAGGGTCTTCTTGTCTTATGAACGCACAGGATGGGGGGGAAACCGAAAAACGAGCTTATCTGATATTCCACTACCTAATTTCGGGCAACGGGGTGTTTGGGATTTAAGTTGTAGTTGTAACTGTAGCGTGGTAGTGGTGACTCGGTATGGTACCGGTAAGAGCAATGTCCTCAGGTAGAGGGTAGAGGGGCCGAAGTCGACACGACACAGACACAGCACGCGTCCACTTCCAACTTGCATCATGCCGTTGGTGGGGCACCGGCCTGTCAGGCTTTATTGCGGACACCTGCCAGTGGATACCTATATACCTAGGTACCTAGTACGCATACCTACCTAGGTAGGTAGACACACCTACGAATCTACTTACAAGTCACCAAGACCAGTTGGCTGTTCTAATCTAGAGAACTCGCTTTTTCTATGTATACACATATAGGTAGAGAGTTCGCTTCTCAATTCAAATCAGAACGGTATACTAGGTTGTAAGTATGCAATGAATTAAGCCCGCTAAGTGAATCGCCGTACACCTTTCCTTTACCCGCCCTGGGTATCCGTGCCCATACCATCAAGTTCAACTACGATACGCCATCAATTCTTTGCATTATGCGAAGCGTTCTCTAAGAACCCGAGCAAGAAGTTCCGATCCGCAGGCGATAAAGGCGTCGTACTACCACGCCTTGACCTCTGAGAAGCAAACGAAGCCAATCGAGATCGCGGCAATGGCCCAGGACCAGTAGCCATATGCTCGGATCCAACCGAGTCCTTGCCCTTGCTTTGGTCAACCTCTAGCTGTGGCTTCCCCAAGATAGATAGTAAGGTTATTTCTGTGCTCCACCGTCGAGTTCTGCCGAGTTGATAATACTGGGCGTAGGAAGCGTCGAGGCAGATGGGGAACCCTGAAACTCTGTTAGAGGGTTAACCGCGCTACCTTGACTGCCATCATACGAGTACGATGGTGCCGCATGTACCTGCGCTTGAGTGACTGCCGGCTTTGGAGACTGTATCCTCGCATGTAGGTAACTCTGGTAAGGCGACATCTGACCTCGAGGTGACATCTGACCTCGAGGTGACATCTGGCGTCGAGGTGACATCTGGTGCCGAGGCGACATCTGACTCCGCGATGACGCTGGGCTCGGGTGAGATCGTACAGGTAACTGCGTCACGGCCTCATTTGTGTTTCGTGTGGATAGTGCAGGACTGCGAGTCGATCCTCGGCTAGGCCCACGGCGTAAGATAGAATGCGCACCGTAAGGTAGATTGAGTTCGGGATTCCATTGGGTGGGCTGCCCATTCTCCCGGACGGGGGCCTTTAAAACCTCGGAAGTAGACGGGCCTTGTCTCGCCCGTTGTTGCTTTGGTGGCTCTACCTTCTTGGGTTGAGGAATAACTGGTGACAGCGACGCTCCCTGGCCATCAACCTGGCTTTGAGGTACAGTGGACAGCCCGGTCTTGAATAGACCCAACAACGAGGCACGATGCTGGTCTGTTGGTGCAACAGGGCGGTTGCTGCCCCGCGAAAAAGGAGCGGGAGCATTCATGGTAGCGGCAGGGAGTGTAGCTGGGTGTAGAGCTGCGCCGCCGTATTGACCAGGAAATCCGGCTGCCTCAGATGTGGGGATCTGTTGCCCCTGATGTTGGCCCCCTGTTCGGATCGGCACGTTTTTAGTCAAAGACGATGAATGTGAGGCAGATTGCTGCGATACCAAAGTTGGCAGATTGTTTCCCTTTAGTACATTCAACAAGTTTGTAGAATGCGCAGCCAGCTGAGGTAAATTTCTTTGATGACCATCGCTACCTTGGTGGGGATGCGCTCGGTGCTGGACACTTGGAGGTACATGAAAACCTTGCGTTATGCTTGAAGGACCAGACTGATTAACTGCGCCTGCGACATTGGGCGACGAGGCCAACTCGCGTAGATCACGCAAAAGCATCTCCTTCTGGACTTGAGGCGGTAAAGGTTGTGGATGTAGGAGCTGAACGGGCGGCTTCTCTATTATGTGTGTTGGTTGATGCACTTCATTCGTGACGAAGACTCTGGGTCGAGGCCTATGATCGAGATACTGCTGATGGTAAGAATTCTTAGGACCAGTGTTCAAGTTGCCAGGGAATGACGACGGTACCGAAGAGTCAGGCATAGGTATCCTCTGAGTTTGGTAGTGATTGTGCAGTGGCGACTGCTGAGGCGCGTTTGTAAAATCTTGGCCGTGAGTAAGATGAAGTTGGTCATAGCCCTGGCCTGACGCAAATTCTGCGTTGGTTATCTTTGGTTGTAGAATAGACAACAACGCCTGCCCGGCCTGCTGGTTTGAGGTTGGGGATGGCAGTTGAAGACCTTGCGTGGGGGGCTTGATTTGGAGTAGTCGTTGCAACTCTTTGGTTGCGCTGTCAATATTTTCTGGATGTGTGCTTGAGGAAGCGGGTGGTGGTGGCTCATGCAGCATGTTCTCATCCGTTAGATTTTCATCATAGAAAGCTGGCGGATGCTCATGCCCCGTGTAGATGGGCATGTTTTGCGCCTCCACCTTCTTCTGCTTCAGAACCCATTGCCTTAGTTGCACCATGAACGGCGCAACCATGTAGAATCTCTCCTGGGTAGATGATGTAGGTCCTTGGGTTTTCCCGGCACCTTTCTTTTTCTTATACGTAGGAAGGTCCGAGAGCTTGTACCATTTAATATCACCTATCTCTTTCCTTGTCCTCGTCTCAAACACGGTGTTCTCCGGAATGCCCCGAAAGACATAAAGCCGCACCTGCTGGTCATGCATAGTGACCTCGAGGGGGTGAACAGGTGCATTCTTCTCAACCAGGCCAGCTACGCGGAGGTCATACCCGGTCTCCTCGTAGACCTCTCGGATTGCGCAGTCAACATCGTCTTCGTCCTTATTGATCTTCCCCCGTGGAAAACTCCAACTAGCTCCTTTCTTGTATCCCCTCACGAGGACTGCAGCATCCATGGCGTCGTTTAGCATGACAGCTCCTCGGACGGGGACTCGCGTCTTGTATTGCATGAATTCATCGAAGGCTTTGAGGTGGATATCGGCGGAGAAGGATGCGAGAAGAGGACAATGCTGGAACATCTTGAGGCTGAAGGATCTTAACGACATGGAGGGTAAGGCAGGATCCAGGGGTCGGATAAAATCTTCGTAGAACCATTGCGCCTCCTCAATCTGAAAGCAGATGCGCGCCACGGACGAGAGGTCCTCTCGGGGGAGGTTTATGATGAATCGGACGCAGAGGTCGTCCAACCCTAGGAGCCGCTGTTAGAGACTCGCCAGTCAGATTGGGTGACCCTTCCGATGCCAATGGCAACGGTTACATTGCCATTGGCCATTCGAACGCGAAGGGTGGTGGCTACGACAACTTACAATCTTCTAGGGTCATTTTTTCTTGTGACATGTCGACCTCGACTAGCTTGCATGACCGAGTGTATCTGGCTCAAAGAGAGGGAGGCCCAGCGAGAGAGGGGGAGTCGGGTGGTCCGATATCAAGCGGGTGTCTGGCAGAATCGAGAACCAGCGCGCGTCAAGATATGGGATGGGCGGGGCAGCTGCCGATTGCGCTCGGCGGCGAATGTTTCGGACAACCTTAAAGCTACGGGGTGGCGTTCGACAGAAAATCGCGTGATGTTCGACAATTCCAAAGAGATGTCGAGGTGCTCAATTCAATTGTGATGTAGATGCGAGGAGGGGAGGGGATATATCGCTTGCGTGGCAGAAGGACAGTAAATGGTAAAGAGGGAATGAGGTGGCAGTAGTCGATTACCTACGTGGACGAGGTAGTAGGCTAAACGTACATAGGTACTGATGTACCTAGGTACATACATACCTAGGTACATATGTAGGTAGTAATGCCCAACCTACAGTACCATAGCATTTGGCGTGTGGCGCGGTGTCTCCCCAGGTGGTTTTACCTCTTACCAAGTACTCGATGAATTAGGCTTAGCGTGCCCGCCGCTTTTACTCAGTCTCGGCTCACCCAACGGTCAGTCAGGTGGCTGAGGATCTCTGAAGCTACAGTACTCCGTACACTTCAATATGTATAATATATAATTAATACCTTCGCGGAATGCATGCATGGGGTAATAAAAGAAGGCCCCCTGCTAATGATGAGTCCTTCGCGCGAGTCACGTGGTACCGCGCCTTGTGCCTGCATCCCTATTTAACCCCCCAAACAACCGAAAGTTGGCATTCCACGCTTCAACAATTGCGACATGACACAACCACACCTACCCGACAACAACGACCTACCGGATTTGAACTGGGTAAGTCTACATCTATACTTATTATCCTTTACCACCTCAACATTACTTTACTACCTCTAACATTAACGTTAACATACAGGATTTTCTTGATGTCGTTAAGACGTAGGGAGCCTACCTTGTGCCCGGCCCACCAACCCCCATCATTATAAAGTAAGCGTTAACGAATTTGCAACTAAGCTTTACGCAAAGCTTGGTTGCAAATTCGTCGACGTTTAGTCTTTTGTGAATAGGGGTCGGTGGGCCGTCCCATGTGGCATATATTTGTCTTTGTAATGCCTGCCCCGCTGCGAAAAGCCCCTCCCGCATAGGAAGCAAGTCGGCTTCTCTCTCGGAGTCGGCTTTTGTGCCTCGCCTTTGGTGACATCTGGCATGGGGGCTAGTAGTGTTCACGCCTTGGCCATGTAAAGCACTAGACCACTCCGCTGCGAACGCTCCGCGGCATGGTGGTCGAAGTCGAACTCTCCCGAGCCAACGTAAGGTTGCCGAAGCCAGATTGACCAGTCCAAAGCAGCATCAGTCCTCCGACATCCAACAAGGCATGATCCCGACGCTTAGTCGGAAGTGAACCTCGCAGGTGCCTGGTCGACAAGCCACGGTCTCTGAGCCTACCCGCCTCGACGAAATATTTCTGCCGGGCATCCGTCGTCACTTCAGCTGATCAATGGCAGCCTTAGCTTTTGAGATTTCTTTTTGCTGTCCACTAGATTCGGCCGTGTCAAGTGCTGCCTTGTGCTCTGTAACGTCGACGATCCTCAATGCTGCGCTTTTGCTTGGGTGTTGCTTCGATTGGAGCGCCAGGATCGTTCCGCACGGATAAATCCCGTAGGAGTTTGAAGAGGGGGTCATTCAATGTACCAGCATAATCCCCAAACCGCTTACGCGTGAGGTCCTCACGCACACATTCCGTCATGTAGTTGTTCTCGAACACGTCTGTTGAGTGGCTCATGACGAAATTGCCCCAGGCCTAGGCTAGGCACCTTATGGAAGTTGGGAATGATTAAACCTCGCAGGCACTACACTTAACATCAAACTCGATACCAGCACCAACTCGAAACACATAAACATGTGTCAAGAGGGAGAATCCGGCAACAAGAAGGACCTAATGTGAGATGCAGGAAAAGGTTGTGTAAGACATCGGGAAAATATCCTCTTCGGCCATATTGTCGTTCCATTCGAGTGGAACGTAATCGACATCTTCGAGGTTCGGCCGGTGGAGAAGCTCCTCAACCGATTTGTAACCAGCCTTGAAAGCGCCGGAATGAATGCTACACACAGCAACGATGTGGGTAAGGCAGAACAGGGGATATGGGAGAAGAGTTGCAGAAGATTGAAACTTACGGGAACAGGTCAGATGATGGCTAATGACGATGCGAGAGGGGGCTAATCATACTTCTCGCCTTTTTTGTGCTCCAACGCGTTCCACCTTAGCTTGTTTCTCCATAGCGTGAAAGTGGCGACAAGCCTCCTCTTGTTGCGGTCCACCGGATCACGGACGGCGGCCATGGTGATATCTCGGTACTTCATGCCGATGATCATGCCCTGCCTGAAGCCGAAGCTGAAGAGGACCACAGTTCCGCGCGACTTTTAGCCGGCTTGAAGTCCCACACCAGTCCATTGCGATGCCTGCTTCATTATGTACCTAAGGTAGTAGTAGTAAGAACCTTGAAGATACGGGGTACCACCTAGTAGGTAATATATATTTTGTGTTAGGCATTGCATGAAATTCCAAGACACCAGCCGGAGGGGAAAGCGGAAAGAGTTTCATGGCCCTTGATCGTTAAATGGCGCCTCCATAGCCCTAATAATTCGCCCATGATTTTCACCTTCGTATCTATATCTCTGTTCTATTTTCAACATTTATCGAAAGAGAGTGATACAAGGAAGTTTCTAAGGACTGCCGAAAGGATAACAATCATTATCAAGTAACTGTCTATCGCTCGCCTAATATGCTTTCCTGCAAATGCCTCGGTCTTCATGTGAACCCCATTACCTCAGGGCTATTGTATACCTATTTGTTCACAACATCTACCACTTCTAATTTTAGATGCCGGGAGCTAAGTATATCCCGTAGATCCGGTTCCACGGCTACGGGCCCAAAGTGGGTCTATCAGGGAACAAGGGCAGTGTAAGCAGCAAGGGATCACACACGGGTATTAATGAGAGGTAGAATTTGGCAGATTTACCACCAGTTTATGAGGTTGGATGATGTAATGATGCCTTCTACAGTTCTACAGCCAGGGGAGATCCCGGCGGAATGCTGAAAAAAAGGTGATTCGGATACTGAGTTGTCCTATTAAGAAATGCAGACTGCGCATCATAGGAATAGGTAGCAAGCAAAGAGGGGCTATGTAAAAATAATAACATAAAGCATAAAAGCATCGGCATATCTCATTTGGTTCTAGGATAACGATCTTGCAATTGGGTATACCTAACTCCAATACTCCCAATCTCGCAGCTGGATCATCATCCATCTCAACACAGACAGCAATCTTGTATTGCTAGCCCCCTTTCTGGGGGGTTTGGGCAGGAAGGAGTTAATAAAACAGGGTCTTCAATTTTGGCTCTGATAGGGTGAGTTCATCTCAAAGATGGATACCTGGGTAGATGGCAGTTTACGCGGCAACATTGACAGTGCTTGGCATCTCGGACGATGTGTCGAACTTATCGTCACTCTCATGGTTATCGTCGTCGTCGAGGCGGAGCATGTCAAAACGGTTGCGTGTTTTCGCAATGGGTGCCTTCGCAGTAGGCGCTCTCAGAGGAAGCGGCTTGGTCGATGTCTTCTGAGTAACCTCAAAGGGTTTATCGCACTCGTCAACATCCCACTCTATCTTAGAGCCTTTGTATTTTCTAAACAAGATCAGTCAGGGTGTTTGCATGATACCCTATATAACTAGGAGACTTACGCGCGGCTCATCACTGTGACACTCGGAGTTAGTTATCGTCAATTTGAGCGTGATTTGTGAACGATTTGTAAGCTTTCTATGCACTGACTTGGCCCCAACAGGAAATCTCGTGCTCTGAAAGTTGCCAAAATACGAAGAATATGGAACCAAGAGTTACTCACTGCATGTCCTCGCAAACATGGCGTTGTGTACAGAGTTGGTCTTTATGTAGCAACTTCCACCAACGAATTCGACCCCAACCACGATTAAATTATGTATGTGCTCTAGGTCCTCGCGAACACTGTCTTCAGTGTGGTGGGCACCGCAACGTCGAATTATCAGGTTTCGAGTAGCACCTGCAGCAATCTTGTTTGCAACATGGCCGGGAAGAATGAAGTGACGGTCGGCCCATCTAATGAAAACCTACTTCACTATTAGTATGATCCATTGCTATAGAAACTATCAGTACATACTCTCTTATTCTTGATGTAGATGTCGTTCTTTCTGGCATGCTCGTAAAACTGGACCGCGTCATCCTCCCGTACGAATGACACTGAAGCAATGTGCTCAGCGCTTCGGAGAAACACATCCAGCAGTTGGCCACCACGCACTACACTGGTCACATCCCCGAGAGTGGTAAAGACAGGCAGGCCACAAAGTGCAACGGTCCGTTTACACATTCGGGCGTAAAGCGGCTGAGGCTTATGATGTAAAGAGTCAGTATGCATTTCCGTCGGTCCGTCGGCTGAATAGGAAGGAGTAAAAGTGCCTCCTATGTGCTCGTGACTGCTCCAATCATGGTTCTCTTGGAAAGTACAAGGCTTGGGCCCATTGTTGAAGTATGGGATATTTCCAGGGGTACCGTTCGAGGCAGGGCCATAGGTAGTATATGATGTCGCCTGAAAGGTGGGAATTGGATATGTGGCCTGGGTCGAACGTGCTTCTAAGCTGGTATTTTGGTTGTGATTGTAAGTATGTGTGAAATCCGCATATGGCTCGATATCGGGAACACCAGTAGCATCTTGGACGAGAGTCTGATAACAATTGTCAATATAGCCGAGAAAGTAATGCCAGCATCCTGTATATTGATTGTATACTATGATCAGGAGCATAATTGGAATAGATATAGATGTACCATGCCATAAATGATACTTACAGCAATGTTCTCCTCGGTGACGCCGGCTCCCATAAGGCTCCTTTTCAGGTTTGCTGGTAGCCATTAGCTTGGCCCTGATCTATATTGTCACTATAATGAAGCGACCGTTTACCAAATTGGCGTGAAAGTAGGAGAAGCCTCTTGTATTCTTCCTTGGGAACTGGGACAGTTGTCTCATTATCGCCAGCGAATGGTATTGAACCTAGGCCATCATTGTTCTAGCGATCGGTTACTTAGTTAGACGATAATAGAGATGGGGAAGATGCCCTCGAAATGCAAACGCACGTAATTAGCCCTAGACAGCGATATTAGGTTAGGTTTGCGGCGCGATAATAGGAATAGGGTATAATCTTGGGCCAAAATAGAGATTCCAAACAGGGATAACTAGATGTGCCGGCCCTCACCTTCGTAGAAGAGTTTCGAAATAGGCCCGGTCAATGGTAACGGGGTCTGAGATTGAAGCTGCCATGGCAAACCAGGAGAAGTTCCCGTCCTCTTTTCTCCCGAAGAGTCTGAAGAGGGACAAGGAGAATAGGGCAAGGAGAGTAAGAGATATGATGGATCGCAAGGGGTGGATTGCCCTCTGTAGCTCTGTAGGTAGATTAGGTGCTATAATACCAGCATTTAGGGGACCCGAAGTACTGTACAGGAGTGGCAGGGGCGCACGGACCTATGGTAACGTGGGTTGCTACGGGGTACAGACTGCAACTTCCTTCATACCTACCTAGGTACCTCATGTACATATGGGGGAGCACAATATCATGTTAGGTCTTTGAAGGCACCTGGGCAGGTAGGTAGGCAGGCATGATACCTCTCACTAGCCCAGTTTTATTGGGTTGTTCTCACCTGCAGTGTTGCAATACAGACAGCTAGGCAGACGCGAGTTGATTTGAAGGTACATAGGTAGTCTGTCTGCTCTTGGTAGTATACTACATTAGCGCAAGGGGGGGGGGTTGTTGGAGACGATTACTAAGACGGTTACGGATTTTAAAAATGGTTTCCGCTATATGATATTCTTTTAATGATTATATTGCTGATACAATCTTTACTTTAAAACGATTTTTAAATTTAAAAACGATTATAGTAATAAAACGGTTATAAACAAATCTAATATACTATAAAAGAAATATTTATTTATTTAATTTGTTCCTTTTTTTTTTGTATTTAAGTATATGCTTGTTACCTATAATCTACGGTTACGTGGTTATAGTTTACGGTTATATGGTTATAGTTATATGGGTTTAAACTATAGGTTTATAATTATAATTATAAAGCATTATAGTTATGCTATAAAGGTTATTACGCGTGAAAAGTAAGTGCTATAATTGATTATTATAAGGCTATTGTTTTTATAAAAATAGCAGTTGTAAATAATAGTTATAAGTAGTAGTTANAAATGGTTATAANTNGTTGTAAGTAGTAGTTAAAGGTACAATTGCAATTACAGTATTAGGTAGGGGGGTAGGGGGGGGGTCTGGCCTATAGGCAGTGTGTGTGGCCTGTAGGCAGTGTGTATGGCCTGTAGGCAGTACGTATAGCCAATTAGGTATAATCTCGAATAACCAACATAGTCTCGGATTGCCGACATGATCTCCAAAAATCAAAAAACGGTCACAGGGGTCCAAAACCGTCACAGATATTCAAGACTATTTTATACAAGCAATTATTTTTACGCAAAAAATAGTCACTAATATATAACAATCACCGTGATAGTTTTTAAATTAAAAAATACAATTAGAAAATATATAACAGTCACTAAGTTGGTAACAGTCATGGTGATCATCTTGGATACCCCCCCCCTGGCGCTAATGTAGATAGGTGTCACAGCCCCTTCCCTAGGTAGCGCCTAGGTAGGTACTGTACGTGCAGTACTCCGTAGAGCTGCTACATGCCTAGTAGTAGGTAGTACGTGCCTGCTGGACACTGCTGGCATTTTTAATTTATACGTCTGTGTGCCTACCTCCTAGGTACTCACCCTCCCATTTTTGCTAGGGCTTTTGCGACCTACGGTAGGCCTCTTGGCAATACATATATGTACCTAGGTAGGTATGTAGGTAGGTAGAGGTAGGTGTGGAGAGTCGCCTGTTGTTGTGCCACTTGCATGTATACACCAGCGCTGGCTACGAGTACTTCGCTAACAACCGCCCGTCACTCGCTGTTACTGTTGTTGCGACACAGTTCACCACACCCAACCTTGGAACCTTCCCTGGCCCGCTACTACCCAAGGTACCTACTTACTTAGCACGCCCTCCAGTTCTTCCACAGCTCATTGACAGTCTGTCCCGTCCGTCTCTTCTTCTCTCTGTACATACTACCTCTGCCCATCTACCGCCGCCCGGCTTGTTTTTCTTGTGGCCATCGATGTCCATTACCTGACACACTACCTACCTTGCATTCTGGACCAAACATCCTACAATACCTACCATTCGCTTGTCGAGTCGGCGTCTCACCTAACTACAACGCCATCATTGTCCAACTAACAATCTCACCTACCATTCCGTCGCGATCAGTATCAGCCGATTTCCCTCGCCTTCCTTCGGCACCATCGCACCGTTATTATACTTTGTGTATACCTCAGTTCGCCCTAGAGTGTGCGTCACGGTGGTTCTCCCACCCCATTCCCTTTTTGCGCAAATCCATCGTTTTCCAATTCGTCGACATCGCCTCGACCCTGCCAATCCCCTCGACGCTCAGCTATCACAGCATAGGCTCCTCGCCACCGCGCCCTAGAGTCCGTCCAAGGGGCAGCATTCTGTGGTGCCGCACTCCGTCTTAATCCTCTCTTCGAGTGCGAGCCAGCCGGCTTTATCATCCTAGTCGGCGCCTTACTTCACTCGTTCCCGCAGGTTTCCCATGTTGATCTCGACCTGCTCCGTTTTATCTCCACTGGTCGCTTTTCCTGTCGCATTCTCGGCAACCCTTCGCCTTACCGACCATTTGACTTCTGGTATTGGATGCTCGGTAGTTTTGTCTTGCGTCAATTGTCGTTGCTAGCCGATCGAGTTTTTGCCCGAGTTTCTCCAGTTCCACATTGCGCGCCGACCGATTGCCGGACGTTGTACACGCAACCGCGAACCCCCTGATAGACAGTCGCGGGCTGAGACATATTGCTGGCCAGCTACTGCTACTCGGCGCGAGTGCCTCTCGCCTCTCCCTGCATAATTAGCGCCTGCGCTTGCTGATTTGGTTCTGTCCATCGACGCCTATTTGCGACGACAGTCCATTCCCAGGTGGAAGCGCTCCAGTCGCAGGACTGGATGCCACGGCCCGCCATCATGGATAGTAATACCTGCAATGTTATTTATGTAGACCGAAAGATCTACGAGGGTCGGCTAATTGAGTCGCCCACCACGGAATTGCTTGAGACCGCAGATTTGCGGGCTAACTTGAAGCTGCTATTGGACGCCTTTGGTCATGGTGAGTTCGTAAGATGAATTCGACGTACATCGTTTACTAACACTACATGCTATAGTACATTTGTGTCCGAATGGTGCCCAGTGCTTAGAGAAACTCGTCCATTTACACGATACTTCAGTGACTGAGCTAAGGCCAACGCTTATATTCATAGATACGCCACACGATGAAGTGTCACTTGTGTCACGCGACCCTTCGCCTTACTCTAGAATTCCTGCCGACGACGAGAAAGAAGATAGCTTAGTGAAGGAACTATATGGAATTGGCCTACTAGAGAAAATCGTGTACGAAACGCAATTGAGGAGCCTTTCGAAATTAGTCATGCCTATCGCGGTTGTTAGCTTCCCTTTGTTACGAACTCCACCAGCAATAGGCGTAGCGGATGAGGAACCATTACAGCCTGCATATGCCGAATACCTCACAGAGTCTCAGGGATCCTCTGTCAATTCATTGACAAGTCGCGCTCTGCTGCGAAGGTGTCTCGACTCGGGTGCTGTAGATGTTATGGCGAGCCCACTTCATGTCAAATCTCTCACGACGCTCGAGGTTCATGCATATCGAGCCCACAAGGAAGTGGCCAAGGATCAACAGGCATTCCTAGAAATTCGAAGGGGCCGGAAACGATCTTGGGTTGGAATCCACGAGGAAAAGCCGTTCGCATATTTGAGGGAGGCCATGGTGTCAGGCTTGATGGGTGGTATCTGTCGTTCGGGTGAGGAGAGCGAGAGTCGCATTTCTACTCTGAAGATTGACGTCTCGTCCAAGCACCGTGCCGAAATCGAAGAGGCGCCGGGCAAATGGCACTTCTGTGCCCCAAGTTTTGATGATGACTCGCTCCTCATGGCGGCAACGCTGATGTTCAAACATGCGTTAGCGATGCCAGAACTGGAGAAATGGCGGCTACCCACAGGTGAATAGCATCTTGAGATATAAAAGGCATTAACTTTTTGCGGCAACCAGCTAACATGCATGCAGATCAGCTGACAACGTTTCTCGTCGCATGCCGCGCAGCGTACAACCAATTTGTTCCGTATCACAACTTCCGACACGCAGTCGATGTATTGCAGGCTACATTCGATTTCCTAATTCACATCGGAGCTTTACCACCATATCCTCCTACGTCACACTCCTCTCCTAATGCAGACGCATCCCCAATTACCTCTTTGCTTGGGCCTTTCGAAGCTTTAGCGCTCCTTGTCAGTGCTATTGGTCACGACGTGGGCCACCCAGGCGTCAACAACGGATTTCTTGTCGTCCTTAATGCTCCTTTAGCTCAATTATACAACGATCGGTCTGTCCTCGAATCATTTCACTGTGCAGCCTACTCACAGATTCTTCGAAGGCACTGGCCTCGGGTGTTTGAAGACACAAGAATGCGCTCTTTGATGATCAGCTCAATCCTAGCAACGGATATGGGCCTACATTTTGACTACATGAAAAGATTGACTGATCTTCAGGAGAAGTTAAAGTCGGAACCCATGATTGATAAGCGGTCGTCGACGCTCGAGGACCAAAAGGCCTTCATGTGTTCCTTGTTGATTAAATGTGCAGATATCAGCAATGTAGTAAGTATCATACAACCATGATTAAAAAAGGCGCGTCGTAGTCTAATCCGCAATTTTAGGCTCGCAGATATGATACCGCTCTCCAGTGGATGAATATTCTGTGCGACGAGTTCTCTAGGCAAGCTGCGATGGAAGAAGAGATAGGGATACCATCATCCCTTATCTCACCTCCGAAGAAAGATTTCATGTCACTCGCCCAGGCGCAGCTCAAATTTGTGAGATTGTTCGCTATCCCACTGTTTCAAGGCGTGGCCGAAGTGCTACCTCAGATGCAGTATACGGTCTTGGAAATCGAGAGGAATATACATTATTTTGAGAAAGCAGTCGAGAAAATCCCAGATATGGCGGTAGAGAGGATGAAACTGTTTACTCAACAACCGCTTGACGGCGACATCATGAAGCTGGTCGAAGGTCTGGCTATGGACGATGATTTTTCTGCCATTGAGATAGACAAAGCCGAGCTCGTTCCAATTCCCACCAACCATGCCGAGATGAAGGAAGCTAGCTCTGCTCCCCCGGGTAACCTGACCCAGGTTCCTGTTACGCCACTCCAGTACAAAGAAATTAGTGGCATCAATACTTCCTTGGATTCTGTAGCAGATTTTGCTGCCAGCGATCCGTTTCATGCCAGTGGACATGATGGATTCATAGGGGGGCACAATGGGAAGCAACGCTCAAGCGATACAACTGAAGGAAGCAACTCTGCCCCATGTTCTGGCGACTGGCAGTCCCAAGCCACAAGCGCTACCACTGGTAAAATGCCGCTCTCTCCAAGTACGCAAGGGACAAGCATCGTTAGCCAGGATTCCTCCGAGCGGCCATCCAGCGACCCAACAACAGCAGTGACGGCCCCAGACTCATCCCGTACTACTACACCGATTGCGGCAGTAGATTCGACTCATGCCTCGGAAGAAGAATCGAATGGCACCCTGAAGCCCGATGGGACTCTCAAGAAAAAGACGAGCCGTTTCAGGATGAATGTCTCGACGTTCTTTAGACGGAATAAAAGCGCTGGTTCACCTGCTCCTCCCGGATCGGTTAGCTGACCGCCTGGCCTGACCTAATAGATGATACCAAAGCGCCAGCACCTCATCGACGTGTTTGATGGTTGGATGAGGAACATCTGTTGCCATTACGACCTAAAGTATTATGATACCCAATAAAAATAGAAGACGCGGACGGCGAAAGGAACGAGCAGCAATTGTACAGGGCCAGCACAGGAATGGATGCATGCTTGTTTCTACGTACATACTGTATATTAGCGTTGGAGGGACCAAGGACCCTGGCAACGCCGGGGGTCATCTGGCTAGGCGCATGGAATAGCGCGATGATGCCGGGGAAGCGATTAAAATAGCATTGTTATTGGTTGCATACACGGCGTTCAGGTATTCAAGCGGCGTACAGGAACTGGTTTCTGTTGACTTGAAGTTGCGAGTAGGAAAGGGAGAAACGGTGGAGATTATACTATAAGAGGGAGGGCGTTTATGAATTTTGAGAAGATACCTCTTCGTCTGGCGGAAGCCCGACTTGGAATGCAAGCCTATTCAAAGAGCACATGCTCGAAACTCCAGATCATGATTCATTTTGAGACATTGCGCATTCTGTGTGCAGTCCACCTTGCTATCCACTACTGACTATCGTTAACTCAGCAAAGTTAGGTGATTTGGATTGATTTGGCTTCAAGTTTGCGGCCTAAGGAATGCTCAAACTTGTACTTTGTGCCAGTATACTCACAAAGTATACCTATGCCACACTCTAGACTATGGCCTGAAGAGCTACATTATAGACATGTGGACCCCCAGACAACCAATGCGCAACGAGTTGGAAGAGACTATGTGGTAAATCACGACGATCTCGACCTCCAGTACTCACGGGTCCTTTCGCGACCTGATGACTAGGAAAAACACGCATGATGCATCGTCATCTGTTCCGTAAGCAAGCAACTAAAGCCAACCCGCCTAGTACCACCAAGCATACCAAGCGAGCCGTGTAAAGCACATTCGCTTCGTTCTTGGCGATCCTATGGTGTGAGGGGGATGGGTACCGACATATGTACAGCATGTGTCGGTTTGGTCAGGATCCTGGTCAGGAGATGCTCGACGTTTCCACTTCGATGAATGTCGGTTTCCACTTCGATGAATGTCGGTTTCCACTTCGATGAATGAACGGGGCTTAACGGGTAGGCTAGCTATAAGTACCCATTTGTGATTGGTTGGTCATGCCACTGCTAGTGCTCATTGACATCATCTCTCGCCTACCTACCTAGATACCTATGCCCAGGTGCTATATGTTGTTGTAGATATGATGACGGTTTCTGGAAATTGCTATTAATACCTCTATGTGCCAGCGAGCCAAAAACATGGTAAATACGAAGTAGGTAGCGTATCTATATAGACCTGTGGTGTTGGTGTCTCCGTCTCGGTGAGATTTTCAAGTCAGTCAGGAGAGAAAGCTTGAAACAGTGTATGTAACGCTTTATTGAGTAGTTGTTGATGGGTACCTAACAACATATCAGATCTCTATCTGAATTCATAAGAGCTTGTTTGTCTATCTAGTCTAGGCTTAGGCATGATTTTCAGTCAACCCCCACGCGTTTGAAATGAGCGATGAACCACGGGATGCCACATCCGTAGGCGTATCTTAGGGCACAACATGTTGATAGCCGAAGAAAAAAACTCTGCCGTAGTGAACCTAGTAGTAAAGGATAAGCTACAGACAGATTTTTACTGAAGAATAAGACAGTACCAATATTCTCATTTGACCTAAAATACCCGAAGAAGTATCAGCTAGGTAAGTAAGGTTGTTCGAATAGCAGTGGACAATTGCTCAGTCTGTTGTCTCTTCCTCGGGTCAGAACTCGAGTGGCATGCAATATGTCATAGGGGTGGGTGATCTGCAGGGTTCCCCGGCTTTTAAGATGCTGTTCTCAGCGGTAGCAATTACCGCCATAGCGGCCAGTGCCCCACTACCCAAGTACTTACTCCCTTCAGAGTAAGCCACCGATACCGCCGAATAGGTAGGTCTGCACCTAATTATGAGGTTAAGATACAAGGCATCCATCCACATCTACAAGTCCAGAGACGGTGCACTGCCCAGCGACTTGGACACAGGGTATACCACTATATTCAATTATAGTCCCTGTACACGCCCAGTCCCTAAGTAGGTACTTATAATGAGTCCCCGCAGTACCTGTCCCCGGCACCAGATAGGCTATAGATATCCAGGTACTGCCTACTATGCCTACTATGTATGTCTTACCTTCCGAAAAGGACAGAAATTTGCCCAGGGTCGATGCCTACTTGAGCCAAACCCCAACTCAAGAATAAATATTCACAATCTTGGGATTCCACTCCCGTCCCTAGACTATACGCTTGAACCCCGCGCTCGCATCGCGGCCTCTGTAGCATTTCTTTTCTAACCCACGAAAACCTGCCAACGTCTTCATCAGCATTAGCATCAGCTTGAGCCAGACTCGCACCTCTCTCCCCACCCCTTTCCCTGCTGCCCTTGGTTTTCTTTTGCATTTCCGCTTGCTATTTTCTTCTTTCACTTCTTTGTCTCTGTCTTTGGTCTGGTCCCGTCAATTTCCCCGACAAGCACTGCTCGCCTCCGTACGGTGTTTATTGTCATTCTCAATTATGAAACATATCCATGGCGGTGGCCAAGAACCCGGTGAGCTCATGTGTTTGCTTGTGCTGAGACTGCTGTGCTCATCGCCCCAAAACACTGCTGACACCCGATCCTCCCGGCCCAGGCGCCGACACTGCCCATATTCAGTATGACGACGACCACTACCAACAGCAGCAGCAGCACCAGCAGCAGCACCAACCCCAGCGCGGCCGGCCACCCGCGAGAAGCAAGCTCGCCACGGACTTACAAATACCCAGAACCGGAGTACGGGGAACCTCCCTGCCGTTGCCGAGTCTGATTCCGATGTGGACGACCGCACGCCCAGGCCTCGCTTTTCTTTTGATGCCGGAGCCATGTCCGTCGAGCCTGACTCTGCCAAGAGGTATGTTTTACACTACCAGCACTGAGTAGGCAGAAAGAAGCCATGATTGTGATGAGGCGGGCGATGTGCTCGCAAATACATACCGCCCTCACGACCGTGTGTCTACTCGGTAGTCTTCCGTAGCGCGTCACATGTCATCATACGGACACACCTACTCAGCCTCCCTCTGCGCACATGGGCACCCTAACCATCATGCACAAATCCCTCAGCCTTTCTCCGATGACTAACTTACAACTGCCTTGCCAGCCGATCTGCCTCCATAATCACTGAACATGACCACGGGCTCGGTCCATCTGGTCTTCGACGCATCCGTCAAAACCCTTCTTCGCGCAATCCAACCATTCCCTCAACCGCCGCATCCTCTAGGAGTCCTTCCACCAGTCTTGCGCGTTCTGCTTCCCTCAACATAATGGTCCCGCAAGGACCCTTGGCTTCTGGGCCTTGTTCTCCGAACTTCGCTGAGGATCTCTCTCGCTTCCCTTCCGAGTCGTTACACTCCTTCTCCTTCGCGCATCAGTCAGAGGACCTCATACACAACCGCCAGAATGTGTTAAAGCGATCCATAGAGTTCATGAAAGATCGGATGGGATGGGCTCTTTCGTCCAATGCTGCCATTGCCAGCGCCCAGGCTAGAGCAACCGGTGATGTGGAAACTCAACATATGCTCGACTTACTTACTAGAGCACAACTTGTCGATGCGGGAAACTTACCCAACGTCGACCCTGCCCTCGTCAACCATCCTTTAAGTGGCCCAGCAAACGTTTCAGGTGAAAATGTTTTCGACCGTCAATTTATACCTCGAACTGGTAGCCCCGAATCGTATGCGACTCCGATGATCTCCCCCACCACCACTCGATCACCTTCACTATTACCGGAGAATATCCCTGGTGTCAACCCCCAGCTAGGGGAGAGGAAGGTTCCAAGTTCTAGTCACCTCGAAGTACAATATAACCAGACCGATTCGGAGAACTCATCCAGAACGCCCACCAACGAGAGTAACTCGACCACAAAGACATCACCCCCCGGGACAAGACGCCCTAGCTTACGACGAACGTTCACCGACGTCGCCGCGGTTGGCGTTCAGCAGAAACTTATGGATGCTATGGCTCAACCTTTCGTTGCCAACCAGTCCAGCGGCTATCCCGAAGCATTGTTGTCACCGTCGATACCATCACGACCTTTCACTTCTCTTGCTCAATCCGGTGCTCTGGGACCCGCGGTACATGGGCATTCATCACGGTGGGTGCCCGCTGCGCAGGCCATCTTCACGACGGAATCCCGGCCCCCCTGGACCATTATCGCCGCAAACGATCTGGCTTGTCTGGTTTTTGGTGTAACTAAGGCAGAGGTCCGGAAAATGGGGATCCTAGAGGTTGTACAAGAAGAGCGGCGGGAATGGTTGGAAAGAAAGCTCCTTCAAACCGAACCCGACGTTGGAAATCAAACCACCAGCGTTCCGCCCATCCAACCCGCCCCATCAATAGGCTCGACCTTGCTCGGCGGTCGGGGCGGTATTACAGCGCAGTTATTAAGCAAACCTAATTCCAGATCTCAGCCTCCTAAAGCTCCTGCACGTCGAGCTGTAACAATCCATAATAGCGATCCATCAGCACCGAAGACCCGTGGTCCGAACTCTCATTCTCGGTCAAGAGGCGTGTTATTATGCGGAGATGTTGTCCCGATACAGAAGCGCAACGGCGCAACAGGTTCTGCGAGCCTGTGGGTCAAAGAGAAGAAAGTCGGGCTAATTTGGGTTTTGGAAGAAATTCACGAAGATGTTGCCTTCTTGAGCCTGGACGAAGACGGCCTTGTCACCAAAGCCACGGGTAACACTTCGCTAATATGGGGACAAGAACACATTGCTCCTGGGATAGATGTTGGCAAACTCATCGCTCGCATCCCTCGGCAGGGCATTGACCCCAGATTCGGTGCAATTGATTATGCCCAAATTGCGAAGCGTAAATATTTCACCTGCCGTGACAGTGGAAACGTGAATATTCCAGCTACGGTTACCCAGACAAGGGGTGAGATGGAGCTTCGGGTCTCTTGTCTCCCTCATATCGCAGGCATCATTGTCGTTAGCACTGATTCGCTGAGAATCAAGAGCTCCAACTCTGCGTTTTGCGGTGCTCTGTTCGGCTACGAGAAACCTGAAGGCCAATTAATCAATGCCCTCCTGCCAGACTTCGACAAAATCCTTGAGATTCTACAGCAGCAAGGTGGGATGCTGACCCAGGATGGAACTGTTATTCCGGAGCACAGTTTTAGAAAGGCCTCGGCCTTAGTAGGTATTCATGAGGGCCGCCCTGATGCAGCAACCACCTTTCTTAGCCCCGATGGCTTACTGGCTAGGCATCGAGACGGCACTGAGCTGAAAATCGACGTGCAGATGCGAGTAGTGAAGAGCGAGAAACACTCAGGTCACGACTCAGGCACAAGCGATGATGACTCATCCGCCGATGAGGCTGCTGTGTCTAACGTGGAGTCAGAAATGGTATATGCACTATGGATAACATACTCTAGACATCTGCATGCCTCTAAAAATTTGCCTGCAGCGAGTTCACCCCTATTATCTCGTGCTGTGACTCCTCCTCACCAGCCGTCGCCAGGTCAAACTCCAGCCCACACCCCTCCAGTCATTACGTCGGATTCAGAGGATAGCAGGCCGACATCTCCGCCGCCTAAAGCGTCGTTGTCTCGGCAAATCAAGAATGTCGCAATTAGTGCTGCCAAAAAAATAGCGGGTGTTCCCACTTCGCCAGAAAGAAAGACGCCTACACCCGAAACCGCACCGCCCCAAAAGAAGACAATAGATGATTTCGTGATTTTGGAGGACATGGGCCAAGGTGCTTATGGTCAGGTCAAATTGGCGCGGTATAAGCACAATGGTGGAAAGAAGGTTGTACTAAAATACGTGACGAAACGGCGAATCCTTGTCGACACTTGGACTAGGGATCGACGACTTGGTACCGTACCGCTTGAGATACATGTTCTGGATTACCTCCAGCGAGACGGCCTAAAACATCCCAACATTGTTGAGATGGAAGACTTCTTTGAGGATGAAACCAACTACTACATAGAAATGACACCACACGGCCTACCAGGCATGGACCTCTTCGACTACATCGAACTTCGCGCAAATATGGACGAGGATGAATGCCGTAGCATATTTGTTCAGGTTGCGAAGGCCATACATCATCTACATGTCAAGGCAAAGGTCGTCCACCGCGATATCAAGGACGAGAACGTCGTTCTAGATGGCGAAGGAAATATCAAGCTCATCGATTTTGGAAGTGCGGCTTATATCAAGAGCGGACCTTTCGACGTCTTTGTGGGTACCATTGGTAGGTTTAAGGGCTGCGTTATATTTACCTTGGTTAAGAAACTATTATTGACCTAACAAAAATCCAGACTACGCCGCTCCTGAAGTCCTAGCTGGGAAGCCATATGGTGGGAAAGAGCAAGATGTGTGGGCTCTTGGTATCCTACTTTATACCATCATTTACAAGGAGAATCCTTTCTACAGCATCGATGAGATAATGGATCGCGATCTGAGGGTGCCGTACACGATCAGCGACGAGAGTATTAACCTCATCCGTTGCATGCTTAACCGCGACGTTTCGCAGCGATATGATATCGACCAAGTGCTAGAGCATCCTTGGTGTCAGATGGAATGAAACATGGGCTTCCGTAATATTAACGAGGAAAGTACATTATGAGAAAACGGATATAACCGGCCTAGAAGTCTAGGAAAACAGAGAGGACATGGAGGAAATGGAGTCACATGGTAGTGGGACGTATAAAGATACAACATTAAGAAAGCCTTTGTTTCCTGACGGCTTTTCTTATTGCTGGTGGTGGAATGAGTGATACCCCTTTTGGCAGGCTTGCTTTTTGACCACTTTTCCCTTTCCACCCCCTTCCTACTGAAGATGGCTGGTGATAGGGGAGTGACGGGAACACGACTGTTAATACACACAGCGTCTACTTTTGCTTAGCTACTCATTCCTCGTTTCCTTTTTTCCCTTCCAAATTAGTTCTAGAGATCATATATACGACCTGGGTACGTATAGCATTGGGCGGCGCTCGGGAACCTTCAAAAGAGATTCAGATGGCAATATATACAGGTTCATTGTTTTATTTGTTTTTGTTACTTTCACCGTCTCGGAACCTTATATAATTTTCCTAACAACCCCAGTCCATTTCTTCACCCTAGCACGTGGTAATGGATGACTTTGTGAGCAATTAGCAACGACATCGTTTAATGCTTTATATACCGAAATTCTGTCTGTCATCTACAAAACGCACACTCCATGTGACATGTGACGGGCGATGTATTCCCATCTATTATTAATTCTTGCAATGTGAATTCCATCCGTTTCCCCACCCACCCCCCTACCTGCTCCCTTTCCGTATGGGTTCCAGCCCAAATATGTCCTCCTCACGGATCGCGTTACCGTTGGCATCCGAGGGAACTTCGCCGAACAGGAAGGCCGTCCGCTCGCGACTGGCGTTCGCAGACGACTTCTTGCGGTGGGTGTCGGGCTTCGAAGCCGATGCGGTAGACCCGAACACAGACGCCGAAGAGGTGGACGCGGCGGAGCTCACGTCGGGCTCCAGCATCCACGAGAACGAGGACTGTGCCAGCGTCGACCGTGTTGGGATCGGCGGCTGCGGCCGCTGGAGCGTCTGCACCGTGCTCGAGGCTTCGACGCCAAGAGGGTCCGTGTCCATCTTTTCCGCTGTAGCGTCGGGATTGGATGACAGGTCCCGCTCTGTCTGTGGTGAGGATGATGTCGGCTTGGGCGTTTCGTCGCCGTCGCCGTCGCCGCCGCTGGGGTTTGGCGAGTCGAGCACCATGGGCGTGTTTAGCGCCATGGCTGCGACGGCGTCGCTCAAGGGCTCGGAGTCGACCCTCCTCTCTGGTATCGACCTGGGAGAGGCCGGGCCGTCTTCGTCATCCGGGAGAGCGAGGGTCGAGTCCTCGAGGTGGACCTTGATGAACTGGAGCCTCGCCACAGCCACTGCAAGCACGTCCTGCGCCTGCTTCTGTTTATCCTCCCCGTCTACTTCTATCGTGGCGCCCAGGTTCCCGAGGGCCGCGATCGGCTCGTCGAGCATGGAGGCCAGCCGTCGGTTCCGGCGGTCCATGCCGGCCACGGCGCGCATCGCGGTGCTCGGTCGCGGCTCCGAGAAGAGGTCCCTACCCGTCTTCATCGAGCTCTTAGCTTCTTGGACGTTGCGGCGGATCTCGACCATGGCGTCCCGCACCGCCTGGTTGATGCCCAGCTTCTCGCTTTGCTCCAGCACGTTCTTCGCCGCGCCCTGGAACAAGGCTTCGACGCCGCCCGGAGGCGGACGGAAACGTGGCGGCGAGAGCGGGGATCGGGCGCCTGCTAGCTTTTGTCGCAGGTTGGGGGGGCCCTTATTGGTGTCGCTGGCCTTGACGCACTTGGCGAACGCGGGGGCCGTCCGGTGTATTTTGTGATTATCTCTGCGCCCCCAGCAGTGTCTCGGTGATCCCGTAAGTATACGGCATCGTCTATGAACGTGTGTGGCCCATTAGGAGCCTGTGGTACTGGGTATTTGAGTAGGAGTTGTAAAGCCACGCTGTAGTCAGCCTCAAGTACTAATCCGCGTGAGTAAATTGGCAACCCTTTTTTATTTTGGAAATGGAACTCACAATCCCATCTTATCCTGAGTAGCATCGAAGTACAAATAAGGTCTATAAGTTTAAACGTTGGATCAATAGAAAACAGGGTATCCCATAGTCTTAGCGTTTGATCAAAAGGAAATTCACGGCTGAATAATAGTCGAATCCAGCGACTGGTATTTGGCGAAGTTAGTATATCACAATGTAGGAACAATCACGGTGGGGTCTTACATGAGAAAGACTTGCGGCAGAACCTCGATATTTTTAAGGTGAACAGAGAGTTCTGGGTCTACTTTATATAAGCAGATCTCATGAATATACTCACTCTTTTCAACGATCGAAGACTTCGTTGACTGTATACTAAAGGCGGCGTTTCCTGCACTGTTATCCGAAGGCTCGCCAGTTTCGTAGAATGCCTTTGCGCTATCCATAACTTTGGAGAAAAGCGTGAAAGAGTCATGCTCAATGAATGAGGCGTCAAGCATCTCCACCATCCTCAGGTCGCCAGAAGCATCAGGTGAAACATCTCCGGGATCAATTGCATCTTGCTCAATAACGTAAACTATTGGCGCAAGCAGCTCATGCATACCCTGGCGATATCCCCCGACGTCAGGGTTGAGTTTGCAGTAGATGAAAAGAACATCCGTAATGAGTGTCTGGATATGTGGCTGATGGTAGAATGGTTCGTCCGGTAAGCGTTGGACATCTTGTAGAATCTCGGCCCGCAGAATCTGATCTTGACGGTATGTGTTCCACGGCGACTGCTCCTCGTCAGTCACACGACTACAGAAACGAGGTGCAGTAGAAAGGAACCGACATTAGAGTCGTCCGCTAGCGGATCCGAGCTCCCTGCGGTGAGGTATTCTGGGTGCTTGCTATATTTTAAGAAATGCTCCCTCAGGGAGGCGTACGAGCCCCGTGACTCGAGAAGCGCATGAGCCCAGTTGGCGGTGTGAGTCGTCTGGTTCAGCAAGACGCCTGCGCCGGCTATCAGCGCAGCTCATGGCAAAAGATAGAAGAGGCTCGCAGACCTTCCAGCAGACAGATCTGCATCCTAATATACATGGACTGCCAGATCCATTGTCCTTGGTGGCGCGCTGCAGATCTGCCAGACTAGAGCTGTGCTTGAGAGTCTCTTGCCATCGCGAGCTGGAGGCGAAGGTAAAGGTGAATTCATTAGCTTGCGCTGTTCCAGCTATGGCTTGGTATCTGGTAATAAAGCTTACGAAGCATCGGCTAGAGATCTCATTCTAGAAGCGTTGGGTGTATAACGATTGGAGTTCCGGCGTGCAGAGCGCGGTTCACGAGGAGTCGGCTAGTGCGGTCCGTGAGTGATGAGGCTGGTGGTGGTGGTGGTGGTGGTGGTAGTGGTGGTGGTAGGTACCTCTGGAGGCTGCATTCATGTCGTTCTCTCATACTACCCGCAGTAGAGAGGTACCTACCTATAGGCTAAGTACATAGGTATACCTTGTAACAGCGAATCGTATGACCCGGATGCCGTCTCCACCAAAACGGTCAATGTTGTGATTTAAGTTGTAGGGCTGATCGCATTATCGTTCGGTTCTCTACATAGGTATATATTAATCTTAGCAAAACAGAGGCCAACAACACCTTATCCCCATTTCCACTACCTACCGTATTAAATTCACAACCAAGTGTGCCCGGTTCACTTACATGTGTGGCATAACGAAATAGTTGAGAACAAGATTACGTAATTAGTCTAGGTTGATAGTCTCAGTACATTAGCGCAAGGGGGGGGGTTAGCCAAGACGATTACGGTGACTGTTACAGGTTTTGAAAATGGTCTCCGCTATATGATATTCTTTTGACGATTATACTGTTAAAACGATCTCCACTTCAAAACGATCTCCAAATTTAAAAACGATTTCCAAATTTAAAAACGATCACGGTAATAAAACGGTTATAAACAAATCTAATATGCTATAAAAGAAATATTCATTTACCCGATTGTTCCTTTTTTTGTACTTAGGTATTTGCTTGTTATAGTCTATGGTTACGTAGTTATAGTCTACGGTTACGTGGTTACAGTCTACGGTTACGTGGTTACAATTACGTGGGTTTGAACTATAGGTTTACAATTATGATTACAAGGTATTACAGTTATGCTACGAAGCACTACGCGTGAAAGGTAAGTGCTGCAATTAATTATTATAAGGCTATTGTTTCTATAGAAATAGCAGTTACAAATAGTAGTTGCAAATAGCAGTTGCAAGTGGTTGTAAGTGGTTGTAAGTGGTGGTTAAAGGTGCAATTGCAATTGCAGTATTAGGGGGGTAGGGGGGGGGGGGGTCTGGCCTGTAGGCAGTGTGTGTGGCCTATAGGCAGTGTGTGTGGCCTGTAGGCAGTGTGTGTGGCCTGTAGGCAGTGTGTGTGGCCTGTAGGCAGTGTGTGTGGCCTGTAGGCAGTGTGTGTGGCCTGTAGGCAGTTGTAGGCAGTATGGCTGGTTGCTAACATGATTTTAGAATTGCCGACATAATCTCGGATTGCCGATATAATCTCAGATTGCCAACATAGTCTCCAAATTTTAAAAACGGTTATAAGGGTCCAAAACCGTTACAAATATTTAAGACTATTTTGTATAGGCAATTATTTTTACGCAAAAAATAGTTACTAATATATGACAATCACCGTAATAGTTTTTAAATTAAAAAATGCAATTAAAAAATATATAATAGTCACTAAATTGGTAACAGTCATGGTGATCATCTTGGATACCCCCCCCCTGGCGCTAATGTAGGTAGTGGACTTTAGATGGCGCCTCGGCAATTGGATTGCTGATGTAAGCTCTACATCGGTTGTAACGTCGAAGCAAGTCAATATCAACAATGCAAGTCTGGCCATGCACCATATTCAACTTTATGCGGAATCACGTCGCGATGCAACTTTGAGATGCAACTTCAAGGTGCAACCTCAATTGAGTGGTTTTTAATTTGTTTGTCCACCAAGTTGCCGCTTGATGTTGAGATTGTAGAGACTGGCATCTTGAACCATCTCGGTTAACATAGACTACATGTATGTAGTTACCTAGATCTTACCTTGAGACACGTACGTAGGTAGACACACCTACGTGTAGACCACCTCCCTAGGTACTGTAGGTAAGAGATGGTGTAGAGCATCGACGCTGCTAACCGCGATGGGCGAATATATACGAGGTTTACCCCGGGCGGCTTTTCTATCTCCACAAACAGCAAAGGATAGCTGCGTCAAATGCTACCACGTGGTAGTATATGTCAGGGCCCCTCCTTTTGCAATAAGTTTCCTCGCATCAAAAGTAGCCCTGAGGGATATGAGGTAAGGTAAGTAGTAACTGGAACAAGTTATCACGAATAGCTGCCCTTGCACCAAATAGCCTCCTGATAGTTCAAGCTGGTCCGGGTAGGTAAATCGATATTTGTTTGTATGCATTACGGTAGGTACCTACTGTAGGTAGTCGATGGTGCTGCACACCTCCAACATGACAGTTGGTTGGTATTTGGTATTTGGGGTATGGTTCTAGCCGAGATTGGCAAGTGGGGGCCGTCTGAGTCTCGTCCCAGGCTGATAGCGTTAGCACAAGCGCCGCGGCAGAACATGCTCTCGCCGTGCTGTGTCTGGCCAGTAACGTGTTACGCCGCCGCTGGTCGGTGCAGGCGCTGTCCAGGGGCATCGGGCCTGTAGCCAGGACCTGTGGCTAGCGCGGGTTACACCACCTCCACGCTAGCAAGGGAGCAACGAGGGTAGCAGCGAGTGAGGTAGGTACACTACAGCAGGTTGCTGCTGCAGTCGGTAAGTAAGTAAGTAGGTAGGCACACACTCTACTGTAAAGTCGGTGCAGCGGGCGGAGACCCCTCCACACCCTCTACCACACACTCGACTCCCCTCCCTTTTGCCTTCAGGGGTCAACCTGAAATCTCACAAGACCAGTGCAACAGCGGTTGGACGTCTGTCTCGTCGAACGACCCCCCTTTTTGTGTTGATTCACCACGCTTCCCTGTCGTCGTCTTTGTCGCCGTCGCTGAGGTCGAGATCGAGATCGAGATCAAGATCAAGTCGCATGCAATACGTGTTTGTTTTCTAGATTGAAGAAGCCCCAGCGCCACTTACCCGAGACATAAGATAGGAGTCGTTGTTGTTATTGTTGTCTCGTGGTTGACCTGTAGAGAGACAGAAGAGAGTTAGAGGAGTGGGTATATCCGTTCTGGCTGGTTGGTAGGTCTCCTTTCTTACCCTTCAAGTTAACGAGTCTGCACATCTTCTACCAAACCGTTTACCGCCGCCACGTGCTTTATTGACATTCGTGTGGCTTAGGTCGAATTCGAAAGGGCTAGACGGACAGCTATAGCACTGAGGTTAACGAAGGGTACACAACCATCGAGAGGTCCGATTGTGAGGCCAAGTCTCGATTGACACAATCAAGGGAAGAGGAGAAGAAAAGAAAAGAAGAAAGAAGGAAAGAAAGAACATCCCATTTGGGCGTCTACCCCTCGGCACCGCTCCATCAGCCTCCTGCTACCTACTTGGCCATATCTATATTAGTCTAGCCCTTCGTTGTCGACACCTTATCGCCGACCGCCCTTTCGTCGTCGTCGTTGTTGGGGTCTGGTCTCCCACCTCCTTCCACCTCCTCCCTTCGCCGATTGTTACGTCCATATCTGGTCAAGAGACTGAATCGACCCGATTTCATCTTCAACAGCCACGAGAAGTGTTGGATTCAATTGGCCACGCTGCCTCCGCTGACCAGGATGGATGCTAACCGTCTACATCTCAATTTCGGGAGCAATAACGAGCGGCTTGCACCCTCGGACCGCACCTATCCCACCACGCCCTCGACCTTCCCGCAGCCTGTCTTCCCAAATCCCTCGCAGCAGCACTCGAGTGCCCAGCTGCAGCCTGCCCAGCAGTATTCCGGCAGCTATGCGCCCCCCAACAACTACTTCGCCCAAGGCCAGTATCAGTCTCAGTATGCTCCCCATCAAGCCGTCGACTATGCTGCGCAAACTGCCTACCAGCCGAGGTCCAACACCCCGGGCAACGATCCCAATGTTGGCCTCGCTCACCAGTTCTCTCACCAAAACCTGGGCGGCGCTGCGAGGGCCAATGCCTACAGCGCCCGTGGTCCTTCACCCGGTCAATCCCGTCCCCGAACGGCTGGCTCTGCCGGCCAGCAGCCTAGCTATAGCTATCCTACCGCACCCATGCCCACGCGACAGTCCGAGTTCCAACAGGCCCCTGAGCGGACACCTGAGAAATATGGCGTAAATGCCAACAACAACCAGAAGAAATGCTCCCAGTTAGCTGCAGACTTCTTCAAGGATAGCGTCAAGCGAGCCCGTGAGCGCAATCTAAGGTAACTATCGCCGTGTACTACCGCCGAATCATGGTCACTGATTGGATTATAGACAGAGCGAGATGGAACAAAAACTTCAGGATCCTAACCAATCACCAGCTAGGAGAGAGCAGATCTGGCAGAATGGCGGCAAGAAGGAAGGGAGGTATCTGCGATTCCTTCGAACGAAGGACAAGCCCGAAAACTACCAGACCGTCAAGATTATCGGCAAGGGTGCATTTGGTGAGGTCAAGCTGGTGCAGAAGAAGAGCGACGGCGTGGTGTATGCCATGAAGTCTCTCGTCAAGACGGAGATGTTCAAGAAGGATCAACTAGCTCACGTCCGAGCTGAGCGTGATATCTTGGCCGAGTCGGACAGCCCCTGGGTGGTCAAGCTGTACACGACATTCCAGGACGCCAACTTCCTCTACATGCTCATGGAGTTCTTACCCGGTGGAGACTTGATGACCATGCTTATTAAGTATGAGATCTTTTCCGAAGACATCACTCGGTTTTATATCGCAGAGATTGTTCTGGCCATCGAGGCTGTCCACAAGCTAGGCTTCATTCACCGGTATGCATGGAAACACCCATAGCTCGTCATGTCACCCCAACTAACCCCCTGTGTCCAGCGATATCAAACCCGACAATATCCTTTTGGATAGAGGTGGGCACGTCAAGTTGACCGACTTTGGCTTGTCCACGGGCTTCCACAAGCTGCACGATAACAACTATTACCAACAGCTGTTGCAGGGACGGTCTAGTAGGCCCAGGGACCGCAACTCGGTTGCTATCGACCAGATCAACCTGACGGTCAGCAACCGCGCCCAGATCAATGACTGGAGACGCTCGCGAAGACTGATGGCGTACTCGACGGTGGGTACACCAGATTACATCGCGCCCGAGATTTTCACGGGCCACGGTTACACGTTCGACTGCGATTGGTGGTCGTTGGGCACCATCATGTTCGAATGTCTTGTGGGCTGGCCGCCGTTCTGCGCCGAAGATAGTCACGACACGTATCGAAAAATCGTGAATTGGAGACAGACGCTGTACTTCCCCGACGATATCACGCTAGGTACCGAGGCGGAGCACCTCATCAGAAGGTAGGTCGAATACTACAGTCAATCCTCCAGGTCCTTGATCAGAAGAGCTAACTTGGTTCCTACTGCTAGTCTCATTTGCAATACAGAGGCACGGCTGGGCCGAGGCGGGGCGCACGAGATTAAGAACCACTCGTTCTTCCGGGGGGTCGAGTTCGACAGCCTGCGGCGGATCCGCGCGCCGTTCGAGCCGCGGTTGACGTCGGCCATCGACACGACATACTTCCCGACGGACGAGATCGACCAGACGGACAACGCGACGATGCTCAAGGCGCAGGCGCTCGCGTCGGGCAAGCAGCCGGAGGACGCGCCGGAGATGAGCCTGCCATTCATCGGCTACACATTCAAGCGGTTTGATAATAACTTCCGATGAGTGTAGTGATGTGGATGCATGCATATCTACTGGTATAGAGGGGCGGTGCTAGAGCTGAGCTTAGCTTAGCTTAGCTACTGGGACGCACGGAACGGCGGAGGGGTCTGAGAGATGCTGGCGAATCTCTCATGGACGAGGTGCCATTCATGGTTTGCCTATAGTTGTTCATGTCGGGGGTGTTGCTAGATAGATGTATACTTGACTCGATGCATGTGATGGGTTTTCCCTGCTGGTATATCGGTCTTGTGGTGGTAGACAGACTCTTAATACCTAGTCTTTGTGGCGTCTCAGCATCTTGTTAGGCGCGAAAGCGGCGATTTAGTCAACTAGAGGTCGGGACTGTCCAAATGTGGCGGTATTTTTAGTTGAGAGAGAGAGAGAGAGAGACAGAGAGAAAGAAGGTCCGAGAGACTGGCATCTTATATCTAGGCGCGACTTGTGGTTCGTTGCTGGAGAAATGCTATTGTCAAGAGATAGACCTAGCGATTAAAAGTACCTCTTGCACATGTGAAAGATGTAAGACCGGGATGTTTTGATAGGAGATGCTCCCTTACAGTTCAATGGCTTGAAGTAGGTAAGTACCTCCCGGGTAAGCAAATATCTCCGCTGATATATGTATGTTATATGTGGACGGCTACGCTCCATTGATGATGGTGAATATTTCATAAACTACCTACATGTAGGTAGGTAGTATGTGTGAGACGTAAGTATATCTATATCAATATCAAAATAATAGATGAAGAGATAACAACTACAAATTATGTTGTACACTCGTGCAATATACCTCGAAAGTAATAGACATCCAATGATTCTATATCCGTCACTGAACCCATAGCATACTTACAGTACGCGTTGTTATCTAATCGAGAGTCCCACTTTTTCATTTGGGGTGCATCTAGCTTGTGAACTCGACATTCTAAACCTTGAAGCTTCCCTTCTCAACACCAACCAACCAACGCCATCGTCTCGACATCGCCTCGCAACTATCACCGTCACCACCCCGTCTTGCAGCGCACATACAACACACCACAATCGATCGCAGTTACTGTTGAAACCGTCTCGCCACTCACCGAACGACCACTCCCCAACCAAAACGAATAGCACTAGCAGCAAGGGCAGATAGACAGAAAGAAAGAACAAAGGGGACAGGCGAATAGAGGCAGCGATGGACTACCAAAACCGCGCGGGGTCGAAGTTCGGCGGCGGCGGCGTCGCGTCGCACAGCGCTACCAATGCCGACCGACGCGAGCGGCTGCGTAAGCTCGCGCTCGAGACCATCGACCTGGACAAGGACCCGTACTTCTTCAAGAACCACGTCGGCAGCTTCGAGTGCAAGCTGTGCCTGACGGTGCACCAGAACGACGGCTCGTACCTGGCCCACACGCAGGGCAAGAAGCACCAGACCAACCTCGCCCGGCGCGCCGCCCGCGAGCAGAAGGAAGGGAAGGGCCAGATCGACCCCAACACCGGCCTGCCCGTTGGCGTTGTGGGTGCGGGATTCGGCGCGGGAGCCGTGCGCAAGAATATCGTCAAGATCGGCCGCCCCGGGTACAGGATCACAAAGGTCCGCGACCAGGTCACCCGCCAGCAGGGCTTGTTGTTCCAGCTGCAGTACCATGAGATCGGTCACGGCATCGTTCCCAAGGTCCGCTTCATGAGCGCCTTTGAGCAGCGCGTCGACGACCCCCCCGACAAGAATTATCAGTACATGCTCGTCGCGGCGGAGCCCTACGAGACCTGCGGGTTCAAGCTGCAGGCGAGGGAGATTGATCGCACGGGCGATCGCTATTGGACTTGGTGGGATGCCGATCTGAAGGAGTTCTGGGTCCAGGTCATGTTCCTCACCGAGCGCGAGGAGAGGTATGTTGGTGTGCCTGGTTTACCGACGCGGTAGGGTGTGTGAAAGGGGAGTACGATCATTTTCGTGAGATGGTGATGGCAGACGGCGGATTTATCCATGTTGGGGTGTAAGGTGGGAAAGGATCTCGAAATGGCAAGTGTATGACCTCGCTTTCGTACGGTGTCATGCCTGACTGACTCGCTCAAAGTGCCATTTCACTCACGTCTTGCGCCTAGAGACTTTATGAAAGAAGCATCCTGAAAGGTCGTGGCGCGAGGATGTATGCTATCAAGGGTTGTTAGAGCGGTCGGTATTCGGGCCTGGGAATTGTAATATCTTTTTGTATCGTGACGATTACGATTATATACCTACTTTGATGATTAAGAGCTGTTTTTGCCGCACCTGACTCTGTTGCTACTACCCTCTGATCCTCCTCCCGGGGGCTGTGCTGCTGTCGCCCTCTACCTGCTCTTCTTCAATCGTGTAGGAAGCGTCTGTCGCTTGGCTACCTACCTAATCGTTAGCGTCCCCTACAACCCTGCGTTGCTGGCATGACTCCCATATCCTCACTCTCAACACTTGAACTCTCCAACGCCGCCCCACCTGCCAGCCTTCCATCGGAATTTAGTTACGTGCTTTGAAATTTGGGGTTGTGTTGAGACCAAGCTAGATCGTTGAGTGCAGTCCGAGCCCTTTAACCCTGGCCAGGGGATTGTATACTTACCCGCCTGACGAGTACTATATATGTGTGTGTAATTATATTATTGCGTAATATGTATGGCCTGCGAAAACTTGTAGAACCTCGGCATTGATCGTTTGGTGCTTTGACTGCTTTTACATAGTCGGAGTAGTTGATACGCTTGTTTTATATTTCAATCTATTAGTTTTTTTTCATTCTCGTGCGGAACCCTGTGTAATGTTGGATGTTCGACGTTAGTTTTGTGACTATCAATCATTGGCACAGGTGATGCATATTGTTATTGTATAGAATATAAGAACTTTGAACTGATAGCGCAGATAATTGACGGGTTTCTACTGAGTGCTAGACATGACCTTCCTTTGTCCTAGACTTTTCTCGGAGGGTGGGCAGTATCTAGCATTGCGTCTGACCATCAAAAAGAGTACCTACTCCGAGGGTTATCAATTATAGTGCTGTCATCGGATCGCGATATGTTCATATCAATCAGCTATGAACGGATTGGTGGCGTGTCACAGGGCTGCCCTGTTAGCCACTCTGCTAATAGACCGACTAAAATATCCAGCAATCTCTTCATGCTTAGAGACATCCAGGGCTCCGTACGTTATACAGATACCTCCGTGTACGCTACGCTCCGTAGACGTGCCGGATACGCTAGTAACATGACATGGCAAGATCGAGGCTTCTATGACTGCTGCCAAAGTGACCAATCATGAGAATGCATGACGCAACTAGAGGCATGGCCGACACGGTTTTACGCTATTCCAGCTGCTCAAAAACTTGGTTACCCCAAGAAAATCTGGCGACTAAACATCTTGGTGTAAAAATGCTGTGATAACATTGTTTGTGGGTCATGAATTGGTAATACCTACTGTCGATGTAGTGCCGTCACCGTACCGATGATTGACGCCCTGGGTTGAGCTGAAGGGCGCGGGGGACCAGGACAGTGGGGTAGCAAAGGTGCTTATATGAACGAACGCTTTCGAGTTGGCAACATTCTATGATCTCGAAATAATTAGAAAATCAAAAAGAAAACAAACAAAGGAAAATATAGACACAATGACATCTTCTACCGACTTTCCGAAACCCAAGTACATCACGGGCGGTTGTCTGTGTCAGTCGCTGACTTACAGGATTGATTTTCCGGATGACCACGACTTTGAGAAGAATGTAAGTAAGCAAACCTGTTTACTCGACTCGAATTAGAGTTATTCCCGAAGACCTTATCTCTTACCCTTTGGGTATTTATTGTAATTTCCTGTTAGTTACCCATGCTGACCGAGAGCTATGTCTACAATAGTCTATTACTTGCCAATGCACCCAGGACCGCAAGAACACAGGCTCCTTCTTCTTCCCGTCGCACAACGTGCCGCTGTCGGCACTGCGCTGGACGAGCCCCGACACGGCCACGCTGGGCCGCTACAACGCGACGCCGGCGGCCGAGCGCGGGTTCTGCACTAAGTGCGGCAGCTTCCTGTACTGGCACCGCATCAAACCCGAAGCGGGCCGCATCGGCATCACGGTCGGGACGGTCGACCCGCTGTTCTTGTTCGGCGAGGGCGCCGACGGGGTGGAGGTGCCCAGGGGCGGGTTCGGCGTCGCGCTGGCGAACGGCGCTGGCGGCCACGAGTGGTGCCAGAACGAGATCCCTGGCGTCACCGATAAGGATAACATGGGGTTTCTGCACGGGCGCGGAAAGAGGTGGCCGAGGGACGACGAATAGGCTTGAGGCTAGGTACGGTAGGGAAAATGGTATCAGGATTGAGATGGAATTGGGCTTACTTAGGTATATGTTGCGGCTTATACCTGCTTGATTGGTGGTCAGACAGGGGCGGTTCTACAAGGATGTAGGTACTGAAACCTGTAAATACTTACCAGCAGCCAGCCATCAAGGTCATTGGGGAAATGCTATTCTTCAACTTTGGAGTGAAATACCGATATACTTACTATAAGAAACATCTTGTTACATGCGCACTTAATAGAATAAATATTATAAATTAATTATATCATAATTAAATAATTCTTATCGAGTTATATTTCCTTCTTCTTATCGTTTCTAGTTCATTTCGAGATTAAGGTATTGTAGTTTCAATAGTTACCCAACACAAAATCGACTAACCTTGGGACTTACTTCAATCACTATTCCCCGCTTTACCCGCCTCACGACCGTTCATACCATCATCACTCATGCGATTGCCGAGAGGCTCCTGCGGATGATAGACATAAAAGTCCGGGTCGTTGTTTTCCTCGCTGGCCTTGGCCGCGTTATAGCGCTTGAAGGCGCTCTCGACCAGGAGCCCGACCTCCCTCCTGTTGCGGCCGATGACGCCGACGGCGAGCAACGCCTCCGTCTCCTCTATCCAGTCTTGCAGCCGGCGGTACCCGATGCGGTCCTTGCCTAGCTTCTGCGGCTGCCCGGAACCCTTCACGACGGCGAGCACCCCGGCCAACACCGTGTTAAACGCTCCTAGGATCGTGACGACCATCTCGTTCTGTGCCGCCGTGGCGCCGAGCGCCGTGAGCGCCGCCCCGATGATGATCTGCGCGAAGTAGACGAGGTAGAGAAACGCCTGCAACAGGGCGTGCTGGATCATCATGCGCGTCTGCGTCTCGATCACCGTGCGGTAGATCCCGATGGCCGTCTTGCGGCCCTCCTCTAGCGTGCCGCTGGTGTCCGTCGTGTCCCGGTGCATGTTGATCCCCAGCGCCTTGCGGAAGATGAGCAGGTTCTCGTCGTTGTTGGTGCGGATGGCGAGGCCCGCCGGCGCGCCCCACGACATCATCGTGTCGGCTCTTTGAGACGGTTTCGGAGTCATAGGTGAGTTTTGCGCCTTTGGCGCTGCTGTTCCTGTTGCTGCCTCGGGCGACTGCGAGTTCTTGGTGGCCGTTTGGGTACCGCCATCTGGTGCTTTTGTCGAGCCTGTGAGAAGAGGCGAATGCGCATTGGCGGTTGACATGGTGAGATGCAGGGCGTCAACGTAGGCTTTAAAAGAAACCTTCTTTAAGTGTGCTCACGTATCTAGTCGATGAAGAAACTTGCTAGATATCCTTCGGGAGGTCATGTACGGGAATGTCTCTCTCGGGTCAAATGCACGATCGCAGACCTCTATATTAATACTTCATGTCGATCCTACGCCGCAGAGTTAGGACCTCGCTGCGCCTACGCGGCGAAACCAATATAGAACATTGGTGTCAGATGCAGTTTCACGGCGACCAACTGCTCGGCCTACGCCATGTCAAGTGGCTACGGCGTAGATGTGCCACGGCAGCGACCTCACCGATCTCTCATGTTACGCCAAGGTGAGCGCGCGGCTTATTGCTCCTTATGTCTTATCTGCAGCTTGCTTGCGAAGTGCCTGTACGACAAATTCTGGTTAACTCAGGAAATTGTTTGCGAAAGCGCCCAGTCGGTTTTGCCTCGAGGTGAGGCTCTACAGTATCTCTCCCGCTGTTGATCTCACCGGCATTCAAATATCATATCCAATTGTCTTGGGAGAGCCGCATTTTGTGGAACCTGACAAGATCTGCGCAAGGGGGAGGGTTCGTTGGTTCATGTGATTGGGGTACCGGTAATTGTTGGTTGGTGAGATGCATGCGGTATGTCCTGCAGTCCCACGTGGGGTCGATGACGAGCAGTCATAAGACACGAGACGCCTTGTTGGATAATTACTTACTTACTATAGTATGGCCGAGGATTGCGGCGTTTGGAAAAAGTGTTGGCTTGTGGCTGTTGAGCTATGACATGATATCAAGTATTTTTGGCTAGCGATTTGGTGGCCCCGTCGGGCGCACCACGCGTGAAGGTATCTCGTCTCGCAGTACTTACACCAAAACTTCGCGCAAAGCTATTACCTGGCTCGGGCTTTACCCTGCTACGGCTCTTGTCCGGAACCCCTATCCGAAGCCTTGCAAGCCTACTATACTCTGCTAGGGACCTTTAACAGGGGGGTATATCTGTACGGCATCGGTATGTTGAACCTTTGCTGAGGCGTGAAAAGAGGCGGTGTCTTGTTGCGCTTACCCGCTACTATTTTTGGTCTTGCATGTGCTTATTTCGGTTGGACTTACATAGTTAGTATACCTACATTAGTCCTGAATGCTGATCATTTCTGCTTATTCACGGTTAACTGCAGCCCTAGTCACACTCGAGTATGGACAGTTTGTGAACCTGTTGGTTCCGATAGCCTTGGCTGCGTGTTAAATGGCATAGAAACATCATTTTGGGAACAAATACGGGCAAATGGATGCAAGTTAATTATTAATTAGTAAACATGAACAACGGGCGGCTATCTCCTTCGACTATCTTATCCGACTACCTGCGAGAGAAAAGGCTGGGACGAAACCCTACTTACCTAATGGTCTATATCTCTTGTCTAAAGAATTCATTCTTAGTCATATATCTCGCCGGCAGAGGCAAGCAAAGCTTACCGGAATGGAGTCACGGCAGGAGTATAGCGCCGGCACATCTGGCAGTACTCCAGATATATGTTGCGTAATCTTAGGCCCATTAAGCCTGGAAGTAGCTCGGAGAACAAGCTGAGGAAGCAGGTTTCCTTTACCTAGATAGTCTGGCAAAAGGGGCTGGCTATCTTTCACAGGTTAGAAAAGCAACGAAAGGGGTCGAAAGCTGCCGGCGAGGACAACATGGGTTGGGTAGTATGCGCCGATGACTACATAGGTACGGTCTGTATATCTATGATATATATACTTATCTACAGGTAGTATTTCTATTTCATGCCCATGACAACCTAAGCCGAGCCCGCAACAGGTATGTAAGCCCCTGTAGACTATAGGCATACAGGCATCTGCCCTCCATCCCCTCCTCTACAACCACAGCATCAACATTAATTGCCCACTCAAATTCAATCGTTACGATACTTCCAACTACCTACCTACCTACTTACAGGTATAACGTTCTAAACCGACAAGGATAGTATACTTAAATGACTGCCTCTTCGCCCTCCCGAACCTGCTATTGCACAAACTTACGTCGCCATTACAGTTCATAAGACCAGGTCTTTATGCCCTTCAGCACTGCTGGCGATATGAATATGGGCAAGTGTCCCCCCCAGCCACCTAAGTAATGCGGAAACCCTTCTCGCGCACAAGTCATCAAGGAAATCATGGAACCATCCAGACTTATATTCTATCATTGATTTATCTACTAACCCGTGCATCCCTGCCGGCGTTTTGACAATTCATCTATCCACTCCGGAACCAACCCTTCTTACTCGGCCCATCCTACAAGTCATCAAAGAAGCAATCATGAAAACCATCCAACTTACACTTGTTTTGGTCTGGGTACTGGCAGCGGCAGCGTCAGTGTCAGTGGCAGGGCCCCGTGTTTCACGCCAGGAACCGGTACCAGAACCAGCACCAGAACCGGCACCAGAACCCCAGATGCATCGCTGTGGTCTATTCCAGACTTATCCCGACATATCAACCGGCCCCGTCCAAGACCACGCGTCGCGGCCACCGATACCGATATATACCTCATCGGCGGCACTCCCGCCAATAAATCCAACCCTTACTCAACAAGACGTGTAGTATCGGCCTACAACTTCAACACTAGGACGTGGAGGCAGGTAGCAGACCTTCCAATCGGCATGGCGAAACCCAACGTAGCTAGCGTGAACGGTGCCATCTACGTTTTGGGCGGCTTCACCGATGGTGAAGGCGGGACGGATCCAATTTGGAATTACACCACCGCTGCTTTAGTCTATCACCCGGATGCGAATAAATGGAACGTGCTCAATCCGGTCCCGGATCGCGACGCCCGCGGAGCTGCCGCCGTGGGTTCCCACGGGTCAAAAATAATCCTAGCGGGGGGTATGAAGTCGTTGAACTTTACCATTGGGGCGCCCCAATGGTCTATGAGCAGGGTTTCGATGTACGATACGCACACGAATGCGTGGATACAACTACGTTCCCTGCCTGAGCCGCGAGACCATGCCGGAGGTTTCGTCAATAAACATTCCAAGTTCTTCGTCCTTGGCGGCCGTGACAGTGGGCACGAAAACGTAAAAACAAACACCTGGGTTCTGGACCTTAAGGACTGGGCGGGTAACTGGGTCGATATGAAGGATATGCCTAGACCTCGTGCGAACTTCGCCGTCGGAACCCATATGCACAAAATTATACTATTTGGGGGTTTGGGGGATAAAAATGACCCAACCAGCGTTTACGCCGCCGTCGATGTATACCACATGAGGCGCGATGAGTGGAAGAAGCTGAATCCTATGCCGATCCCGAGACATGGAATGGGGGCTACTTCATTGAAAAGAAATATCTTCATTCCGGGGGGTGGCCTGACTGACGGAAGTGGACGCCCTGGCATCCAGATGAACTTGTTCACGCTCGATACTTTCAGTCTACCACCTGCAAACTTCTCTGACACACGTAAACCGGATGATGGCAAGCCAGATGGTTGTATTGTGTCTTAGGGGGCTTGTTTTAGGTGTGCGATGGGGAACGTATGGCCCGAAGCATCTGTCCCTCGCACAACAGTTCTCCTCCCGTAAAACATCATCTTGTATCAACGAACACGCCTTATCCAATATATGCCTTCTGCACAAACATCGTGCGAGATGCTTTCCCATGCGGACATGCGCACACAGTGCCTTCTCGACTTATCGGCGTAGAGGCGATCTGCCGAATGATGGCATACCCCCAGACGTACGAACCCCTTGATTATTCTAACGTTCCAGTTACATGGAAGACGGAAGCTGCGGTTACCCTGGCATCCTTGGTAGGCCACGACATGGTAGTACGAATGAACGGCCACCTGGGAGACGACCATATTGACGAGCCGAGGAAAGCAGGAGTTTCCGACCTCAGACAGAGTTACGGTAGCACCAGTCTCGATGTCACTCCCCACGTACGAAACACAAATGGCCCGTACGACTTACATCTTACACATACAAAGAGCTTGGGTAGTCTCACTCTAGTTCGTCGTTGTCACACACACCGAATAGCTGGAACCTACATCTAATACATTGGAAATCGGGCCCTACATATCACGTATATAGTCATAGGAGCATAACTATCTTTGTGCGCGATTTCAACTCTCACCTTGTGTATTACCCAATCATTCGACGCAGCTATACGGAAGCCAGGTTAGCAACTAGAGGCGAGGCCATTTAGATCAGATCAGATCATATAAACTGCAGACCTACCGCCCTGAAGAATAAGCCTGACACTTGACTCCATAGAAGTTGTAATTTGAATACCTTTCCAAGACGTTGCGGCCAAGCCCCTGTTACAATTACACAGTTTATGGTTTACGCTTTTATGAAGAGACCCCAAATTAGCTAGGTTTCGTCAATGATGATGACCTGCAGGTACGATAACTTGAATGTGGAATACTTGAATTTCAAATAGAAATGATTTAATTGTACATCAAATGAGTTGTCAACCAAAAGAACGTCCGTATCCGTGTCTTGAGGGTCTTGAACGAGTGAAGCCCCCCCCTTAAAACTCTGCGCCAGCTATACCCTGTCTATAAAATCTCTAAGACTACAACATGTCCGCTGCTTTACACAGCCCGCGTGGCCGCAAGTATTTAGCAGGCGAAACCACAGTCCACTGCAATAGAAAGTTAGCATTTTAACAGCGTCTTCTTGATTGGTCGGGATTAGGTAAGTATATAACAGAGCATTTGAAATAGGGTTAGGTATAGTCCCCAAAACCAAATGCTCTTAATTATCTCTGATAGAGAGGATGAAATGTGGGATGTTACTCACTTTCTCGGTTGCCACCATCGTAAGAACCAGTGCTGCAGCCCGAAGAGCTGGAGAACACGTACCCGGCGTACGCGAACCCCACAGGGTCGCTGTCGACGGCTCCAGAGGTGACTACCAAGGTGTAAGGCAGCTGGCTGTACACGCCGCCAGACTGGTAATCGGCGACGTCCAGGCGGCTTGCGCCCCCGATGCCCTCGCCCACGGCGTCGAAGATCTGGATGTCGTACTGGTAGTCGCCGCCGACGCCGTTCTCGTTCTTCTGCCACTGCGTCACGTGGATCCCGCATGCGCCGGGGACGTAGCGTCGCAGGTTCGAGTTGCCTGGCGAGGCAACTGGCGAGGCGGCGGCGAGGCCCGCAAGGGCGCCGGCGATCATGGCAATGGTGAACTGCATCTTGATTGGGGGTGGTGGGGGGTGCTGGTCTTCTGGGAAGTTCTGAGAGTGTGGGAGTGATTGAGAGTAGAATGAGAGTTGATACTGTTGCTGTTGCTGTTGCTGGTGCCGATAGTCTAGATAGAGAGAGGAGAGAGCGAGGCCTGATGGGAATATATACTTGAAAGAATTCATTAGTTAGTAGTATGTATGCAATCCTAAAGTCAACCTCATGAGCGATATCTGAACCTATTCAGCCTCGTGCCCTATGAATAGATAATAATAGGTATAACACATTTCGAGATGATCATGAATGAACAGCCACCGCCACAGTAGATTGTTTGAAGTTAAGAGGTCGGCAGTTTAACCGCCTACAGGAGTACTGATCCTTATGAATGGCACAACCCAATAGAATTGGTGGAGGCTGGAATATCTGCTACGCATAAGATGACGGCGATTGGTGCTCTGGAGGAAAGAGAGAGTTGGTGATTATTTTTTGTTTGCTTTCACTACTCAGTCCGTAGCACGTGCTAAGTATATACATATGGTCCTCGATGAACTGTGGCTTGTGATTTGCCTACCAGTCAAGATGCTGGAAACCTAATATGTAGATTGGGATACTAATCTAGGGTGTTGATGACTTCGCCGGCATTTCGGGTACCGTTCAAGGGGTTTCCCCAAACTGGGCACATAAATAAGCACGCTATCGGGGGCCGGTATACATCAGGATCGAGATGACAGGATTGTGGCGACGGTGTACAATATCTCACCGTTGCCGGTTCAGCTACTCTATAGTTTTATTTATAATCTCATAATATGTTGCCTTAAACCATGCATTTGTTTATATGAAACAAAACAGGCGCTCACGTTTTGCCAAATCTTGAAGGAATTGCCGCCTATGTTTAATTCTGTATCCTTCGCGGCTCACGTCGGTACCGGGAATCCGGAATCCTCCACAATTGCGCAGGACTCAGCCACGGATGACTTGATCCTTCAATTCCCGATATTCGGATAGAGAGATGAGATGAGAACGAAAATAAAGAAAGAAATAGCAAGAGCTTTCAAGTAGAGCAGAGTAAAGTTTTAATCTCATTTAGGAATAGGAATATGAATATTTGTAAGGAGGTTTACGCGCAATAGTGAACAAAATAAGTTTCCCATAGTATAAAGTAAGATATGGGGCCAGATTCATCATTCCACCCTCTAATATTGGTATGTGAGCGAGGCAAGGCCATTTCGGTATATTAATAATTAGAATTAAATTAAATAGTCGTTATAATACACTTCAACATCCCGAGCGTTCAATCAGGAAGCCTAACCCCATAGTTGCCCCCCTGAGTAACGTTAGAATAATAGACATTAGATCATACCCAATGAGAAGACGTCAACCGTCCATCAATTCACGTCCAAGTTCAACACACAACGAGCACCATCATTGAGACCGGGTGAAACCGGTCCCTGCGAAGCGAGGTACGCGGCACCTCCTTCAATCGGGAACCCCCAGATCTGCCCGTTGGCGTTGTCGGATGCGTACAGCGTCCCGTTGTTGATTCCGTACACGGCTCCCCACGTGTTACCGCCGATTCGGGGATATCGCTGAACGACCTCCCAGGTCTTCGTGTCGAGACTGAATCGCACGAGGGAAGTACCTCCGACGCTGGCGGGGTTGCGGGCGGCCGAGTACAGGTAGGGCCCGCCGACGGGGATGTATGCCCAGTCGGCGATGCTTAGCCCGAGGGTGTCGGCGGTGCCGTTCGAGAGCAATGTTCCGTAGGTTGATGAGCCGGGCCGCAGGTCGAGCTGGTGCCAGGTGCTGCCTCCACTGCCATACCAGTAGTATCCGTCCGTGTCGATATCGCCGACGTTGGCGCTGTTGGTGTCGGGGAATGTGGTGACGACTTCGGTTGTGCCGTCCGATCCGATGCGGATCAGCTCGTTTCCGCCCTGTTGTCTTGCGTACAGCAAGTTGTCCAGAGTGTTGTACGCAATGGCGTTGATAGGCGTGTTGTCACCCAAGTGGTTTGCGATTTGAGTAAAGCGGCCTGATGAAAGGTCTACCTGGAACAGAGTGACGTTCTGGATCAAATAACCATACTATTGTGCAAAGTCAGCAGTTGGTTCTCTCGTTGGCATTTGCTACATGAAACGACAGTGTAGAAAATTATAGAAAATTATTCACCTTGTCACAAGTAAGGGATGGAGTGCAAGGGGCGGTAACAGTTGCCGTGGCTGTGACAGTTGTTGTCGTTGGGACTGTCGTGGTCGTGGTAACGGTGACTGTGGTTGCTGGCCCAGAAGGCTTAGTACTAGTGGTTGGATACAGATCAGGAGTCCACCAGTATATGGTGGAATAATAGCACTGGCACCCCGTGTCATAAGTAGAGGACGTGTACGTCGTAGGAGCCGTTGCCGGGTAGGTCCTTGTCACGACCTCGGTAACACGAGGAGCGATATCCAAACTGACTATGTTAAGGACGTCTCCAAGTAGAGCAGCAGTAGGAGTTGCAAGCACTCCTGCCGAGCTGAGAGCTAGGAGAGCGAATAGGGTTGAAACAGGAGCCATGATTGTAAGATATTGAGACGAAGTTGGTGATGCTGCTGGGTCAAGATACTGCTAGTCGGTGCGAAGGGGCATCGGCCATTTATAGACAAATTGAACAGCGACATGATCAGTCAGTCTCTGGTATCCTCTCAGACGGATAGAACTAAACTTCAGCCGACCTAGGGCAGACCCGGTGACCTCGCGCCCGCGACGTTGAGCATAACGGCGAATTTCGTGCCTCTCATTTCCTGGTGAGCTTGTTTCTACTCTATACTAGTAAGATGAATCTGGTATGAACGGTTAGATGTTCGCTCAATTGGGAGAGGTGGAGAGTTGTTTGGTCATATTTGGGCAATTGATCATCGTCACTGAGCTGCTGGAAAGCTCTTGGCTTCTCAGCTGAGTGGATCAAAAATTTTGAAGCTTTTCCTGTGATTGTTGCGCCGAGTTTCTAGACCGAAAGCTCAGAGTGTGAATTGATGCGGCTAAAAGTCCTACGATAACCTGCAGCACTTCTTGAGGATTTTGTGTCGATAGTTTGATGCGTATAAGATTGATTCTAGTCGAAATCGGCGATTCTTCATGATTATTATAGGCAATTTGCGGTGACGATCCTCTGCATGTCGAAACTGTGTAATTACAATTGAGCAGCTGAAGTGCCGGCATGCAGGCTCTGAGGCCATTTTGGGAAATTAACTTAGTTAGCTTGCATGTTGCTGTAATCCTTGTTAGAAGATAACTTTCAGAGGTAGATGGGCTCGTAAGATCTAAGGTTAGGTAGACCAGGAATTAACACCCAATTTGCAAGACTACCACCGAGGTCTCACGATGCGGTAACGGCTGCCTATTTAAGTATCTAGTCATGACTGAGACATGGCCTAAAGATTCTTATGGACTCAATCCTTAGCACAACCATACTCGAGTTAGATCTCGCCCTTTTCACTGTAGCCAATAGAAACATTTTGAGCTATAGCTCGGCGTGGCTTGGGCTGAATCCTTGGGGAATATGGGGTAATCGTTACACTACCGCGTCTGTCAGGTTTTGGCGCATACACTAGTCCCTACCCAACTCAAGAAATGGTAGTCTAGATGCGCCCGTCTTCCCGGGTCAAGCTAGGTCAAGGTTAGGGGACTGCTGTTGGTATGTCGTGGTGAATCACGTGAACTATGAGACTTGATCTTGTATGCGTTTGGGGTTGTCAGGCTTCATCGCTGATGTTAATGTGGTTTCTTTCATGTTTTTCTTTTTCTTTTTTCTTGCTAGTATTAGCCGAATACTTTGGGTACGGATGACCTTGACTACCTACGTTTAGTAAATGGAATCCTTCTCCTCCTAGTTAATCTAACGGTTTTCGGACACTATTAAACTACGTAGGTAGATATTAGTGTCTGACACCAAATCACCTGCCTTTGAATTAGAAGAAAATCATGTTTAAGCAGGTAATCCTTTGCAGGGAAATCAAAAGTCCAACAGCTATCTCGATTCGTGAGATGACGAGCTTGCTGCGACCGCAACGACGCCTAGTAATTTCCTTCTCGCCGAGCAGCTCCTAACGGACCGAAACGGACGATGAATACCACGGTACTGCGGCAGCCAGGCCTGCGGGATGCGCCTGAAGTCTCACCCCTTTTAAATGACGCATGATGACTTACATACAGCCCTAGATGTCATCTAACCGAGATATATCTACTATTTACCGATTAGAAGCCTCCGGCGTAGACGGGGGCGCGTACAACCAACAAGCGGGTTTTCTACTGTACTGAATGATACTTAGTAAGCAAGTTGTCTCATATAGGCTGGCGGTGAATAAAGGCGAAATTCAGGTCTGGTAAGTCACGCAATCGTCCGTCATACTCCAAATGATACGCTATCGCGCCGGTGCTACACTAAGTGGGCGTTTTGAGGTGTTTTATGAGGGCGCGGGGTGGCTTGGAACAACTATACATCTAATCATGTTCTCGGCTTCTAACAGTTTAGAATCGGGTATACCATTTATGCCGTCATCTTGTACATAATTCTCTAGTCTAGCATTGAACGTATTACTATTACCACCATGGCAGACGACGATATACCCAGTCTTCTCCAAGCTCGGTACGGTACCGCCACCAACTTCGCAGTAGCCGGCACCGGAGATGGCACATTGGAGACACTCCTTCGACATAGATCGGTCCGGCATTTCCTACCAGAAAAGCTGCCGTCGGGGAGTCTCGAGGCCATTGTTGCGGCAGCACAAAGCGCAGCCACGTCGTCCAACCTCCAGACATGGAGCGTGCTTGCGCTCGAGGATCCAGAGCATAAAGATAAGGCGGCCACCCTTTGCGGCGACCAAGACTTTATTCGCCACGCGCCACTGTTCCTCATATTCTGCGCGGACCTGGACCGGCTGACCAAGGTCTCCGCACAACACGGCCTACGTGGTGAAGGGCTGGAGTTTACCGAGATGTTCCTCATGGCTTCGCTGGACGCCGGTCTTGCGGGGCAGAATGCGACGATTGCTGCCGAGGCACTGGGTCTCGGTGCTTGTTACGTCGGAGGGGCGCGCAACAGGTCACAGGAGCTCGCGGAATTGCTCCAGCTACCCCCGCGCGTCATCGCCGTGTTTGGGATTGCTGTTGGCAAACCGGACCCCGCCAAGACCACGGCGGTGAAGCCAAGATTACCTCAGAGGGAAGTCTTGCACAAAGAGACTTGGCGTGCGGGCGTCAACGAGGATGGCCGTGATACCCAAACGGAGAACCTAGCCGAGTACGATGTGACTCTGGCTAGCTTCAATGCGGGCGAGAGACGGGAAGGCGTGCCTGCGTGGACGCAGCGGAGTGCGCTTCGGATCGAGACGGTAGAGTCGCTGCATGGCCGTCATGTGCTGAAAGATGTCTTACAACGGAAGGGGTTCAATTTAAGGTGATAGATATCATGAGGTATTAACCCTCCGATCTTAAGATTTCTTAGAGATAGTTTCCACAATACATAGTAGCGGCATAGATCACTAACCTAAGGTTAGTATCAGACCCAAGTGTTTAGAGCTATGTGATAAGAGCGTGTATTGAATGTTTGGTAATAAACAGATAAGTTCTCTAGTATAGCTATATAATTGAAACGCCCTTTGTATCATTTGGGTGCTTTTACTCAACTGCTACTGGAAGAGTGATAGGAATCCGTCGCCTTGACCATGTTGTAATACCCGTCTTCACTTTCAACTTGCGACATAGACAACTGCGGCGCAGGCATGTCCGCTAACTAGAACCGCGTTGTAAGGCGCCACACCGGTTATATTGGCCGTTAGCCCCAACGGTCCGGCCCTACGTTAATAAGCGTGTTAAAAACCTAGGGACCGGTTAGCCGACCGTGGTAAGGCGTTTAAGAACGTCTGCCCCAGATAATCTTGAGGGCCGATATTCTCTTCGGTTGCGCTATTTTTATCTTACGAGCTTGCTTGATCGCCCACGGCATGTGCATCTACAACCTTTCTTAACTCTCGTTTTACTCGGGCGTCTTCTGCTGGAGTGCGTAAGAGCCTGGTTTTTTAGCTGGTGAGAAGCCCGAATGTGGAAGGAAGTTCAGGAGGGCTCAAAGATCGATTTAATTCTCCTGTTCGTGGCGATGCCTCGAAGTATTATATTTGGTCTAGTACTTCGTACATGAGGGAAAAATTGCATCTTGGCGGTGGCGGGTCGTGTACGGTGGCGGCCGTAAGGCAGGAGAGCGGCGCTACGTGGTATCATAATAGAAGGTATGTAAAAGAATATTTAGTTGAGCGTTAAGAAGACTAACCTTGAACGAGTATATTATACTTACTAATGGAGGTTCGTTTCTCACCTGCTATTCGCCGTAGTATTATACCAAGGAGTCATTCTCTGATCTCGCTAGTACTTAATTGTCGTCAAAATTCTCTGTTGTCAAATTCGCACACCGGCAGCTTCATCCTACCAATGGTATTTTCCTCGGTCTTTGATTCTTCGTGTTGTACCCACCTTCGATCTTGGCGAACTAGCAATGGACTGTAGCGAAGGTGCCGTTGAGCAGAGTTTTTGACCTTGGCATTGATCTCAGGTGGGTTGAAATGGTGTTATTATGTGTCACGGCACTGAGAGGGTACAGTAATATATGGCCACTTGAGCCTACAGGGCAGATATGCAGGACCATCTGATAAGATTATCGAGATAATCAGTGGGGAGCTTTCGGACTCCTTCGGGCGCTAAGGTCGGCGGCTTCCCCTTTCAGGGGTGGAGATCTTCGTCTCGTGTGATCGAGCGGGACAACGAACCCAATTTGTTTTTATAGAAACCGACATCGCCTAGGAGTCGCCCGGCCAAGAAACCACACACATGCCATGAATCTCCCGAACTCTGCTACTTCGGCTACTGATAATACAACCAAATAAAGCCTAGACAACAGAAAAGATAGTTGACAGATAAATACACTAACACAAGGCGGTTCTCCTAGCATTAGAATTATAGCTTTTATTTATTTGAATATTTTTTATTTGGCTGTTCTACTTACTGTAGCTTTGAAGTGGTAGAGTTTGGTAGGTTTATGACATGTGTGAGGTTTCTTGGCTGCACCACTGTTGATCCGCCTCGGCTGGATGCAACGACTCAGGCAGATGGCCCAAGCCTCCGTGGGGGGTTCTGTAGTGGGCCAACATGCATTTGAATAGATCGGAAGTATATTTGTACATATATATCTATGTCGATCCCATTTTGCTTTCCCCTCTGAACCTGTTCATCTACGCGTTTGTCCCCGTGCTTCAACCAATTAAGCCCCCCCTCTCTGTTCCAGGGTTGTGGGACCAAACAAGCCACCAGGTTATAGCTTAATACGATCTGGCAAGACACTCTGCTGTAGTCTCAGCTTCAGCGTTAAAATGGCCCTTTCAATCACCAAATCCACGCCTTCAAGCCACGAGGGAAATGATGCCGAGAAGCAGCACCCTGTCGTCGCTGTTGATAATGAAGCTCGCGAGCTTAGCGATGACGCCTCATCACAGCACAAGCAAGAAGGTGTGAAGCAAGTTGAGGCCATCACTACCGTATTCTCTATGAAACTGTTGATAATTATGTTCATTCTGTAAGCTTCCTTCCCTCGCCACAGTTTGCTGCCTGTGCGTCGTCATAGGCTTAACCCGTCACATGGTTTTCTTAACCCCTCCTGGGCGCTGACTTATATTCTACGTTCAAGGCTTTACCTGATATCTTTCGTCGACGCTCTCACGCAGTCGGTCGGTGACAGTCTCGCACCCTACCTCACTTCATCTTTTGGCCGGCATGGTCTTCTCACCACAGCCAGTCTTATTGCCAGGATCATCGGCGGAGTTATTAGCTTGACCATCGCCAAGATTATTGACATCTGGGGACGATGTGAGGGTTTTATCCTGATGGTGATTATCACCGTGATTGGCCAGATCTTGAAAGCCGTCTCCCACGACATCGAAACTTACGCCACTGGTTATACCCTCTATTGGGTCGGCCATATCGGCATGAACTACGTTATTACTATTATGCTGGCCGATATGACCACCCTGAAAAACCGGCTTATTATGTTCGGTCTCCATAATACCCCTGGAATTGCTACTGTTTTCGCCGGCTCCAAGATCGCCGACCTTTTCTATCACCAAGCACACCTTCGCTGGGCTTACGGCGCTTTCGCTATACTCATTGTCGCCTTCGCTATCCCTGTTTGTGTTGTATTTATATGGAGCCAGCGGAAGGCCACGAGGGAAGGTTTGATTCAGAAAGAAAAAAGTAACCGTACTGCTTGGCAGGCTATTAAATTCTATTTTGTTGAGTTTGATGGTAAGCCACTCGCCGTTAGCCCCTGAATTCCCCACGTCCACCTGCTAATTAACCATCGGGATCTCGTAATCCAGTCGTTGGCATGTCCCTTACCTCCTTCGGCTTCGTGCTGCTATTACTGCCTTTCAGTCTCACGGGCTACGCGCCCCACGGCTGGAAAACTGGATACATTATCGCCATGTTCATTTTAGGCGGCGTCCTTTTGGCTGCTTTTGTTGTCTGGGAGAAATATTTCGCCCCTGTCCAATTCTTCCCCTTCAAGTATCTCAAAGACCGCACAATTATCGGCGCCTGCGGAATGTACGGGATCATGTTCCTTTCTATCTTGTGAGTATATGCGGGCTTGGAGCATCATCGGCCACTCAGCTGACATAAAGCCCAATTAGTTGCTGGGACGCGTATTATGGTTCGTACTTGCAAGTTGTTCATGGCCTGAGCATTACGACTTCCAACTACGTGCTTAACGGTCTCTCACTCGCTTCCAACTTTATTGGCCCATTCATCGGCTTGTAAGTCTCTCGGATGTAAAATAATTTGGAATTGGCTGACTCTATCGCTAGGCTTGTTTCGAGAACCGGTGCGGTCAAATGGACAGCCATTGCAGGTATCCCCTTTGTAGTCCTAGGGACGGTCCTTCTTGTCGAGTTCCGTAGACCTAGTACGCATGTAGGACTTCTAGTACTGTTCCAGATTCTAAATGGAATTGGAGACGGTATCTGGACACCCGTGGGAAAGTTGGCTGTTATGGCTTCGGTGTCACACCAACAGGTCGCCGTGGGCGTGGCCTTATATGGCCTCTTTGGCTCTATTGGCTCTGCGATCGGTAACGCCGTCGCTGGGGCCATCTGGAACAATGTTCTACCCCAAAAGCTAGAAGAATTTCTCCCAGCAGATGTCAAGGTCAGTACGCTGGATTCTTTTTATGTGATTTTCATCTATCCCGGGAGAACGAGTTACCTAATGAGAGTTTCTGTATTCCCGAGGCTCCTTGATGTCTTTACTAGCGACGACAATTACTGACTCCAGAGCCAGAACCGTACCTCCGAGATCTTTGGCTCCATTGTGATCCAGCAATCGTTCCCCTTCGGCACCCCTGAGCGTGACGCTATTGTTGCTGCGTACGGCGATGTGCAGCGGAAGCTTGTCATCGCCGGATCGGCTTTTCTACCACTTGCTATCGTATTTATCTTTATATGGAAGAATATTAATGTCAGGAAGCTTGAGGCAACGCACGGGACTCAAACTAAGGGCACAATATTTTAAAGTAACAGATTCATTAGGTTCGTTTATAAGTACCTAGGTACCTATCAAATTAATGCCAATATGTTAAGCACTATATTTTCGATCATATGTCACGATATCTATTTCGCCTGTCACGAGGGTTTGTTGCAAGCACTTCGAACAGTGGTCATATCCAGCTAATAATTCTGTTTGAGTCTAAAGGGTACTTGATTCCTTATTTCGTCTCTCTATTTATTGTCATGCCTTGGGCTTTCTCTTTTTGTAGACCTTACGCATGAGGCCCGTGAATCATCGCCGACTAATTGCTATTTCTAGCTGTATATCTTGCAGTAAGGCAAGTTGTCGTTGGCACTCAGTGTGGGCAGTATGGTAATTCACCCGACTACTTAACCTCCAACAACGTTGTAAGCTGTCACGTACGACCATAACCATTGGAAAACTCGGGATCCCGTCCGCTCTCCCATAGATAAGCCAGTGAGTGCCGAATTAGTAGTTGGGTCGGTGACGACCAGCGAATCCTTGGTGTTGTACGTAACCTTTTTCTTTTCTTTTTTCCTCTACGCCTTATTTTAGCATCCCTCAATCTCTCTCTCTCTTACGTTTTGTCCACGAATTACTTTATATCTTCATAAACACCTCAATCCCGCGACTCCGTACTTTGGCCGGGCCTGCGATCAACTAGGGCGAAGGGAGCCACCCTCAACATCGATGGTCTTGGCAGCAACCACCTCCCGCAAAGACAAATCTATACTGTACACAGCTAGTACTGCTAGTATCTCCAGTTCAGTTGTGTGACTGGCAAGATGATGAATGTGTCACGCTCATGAAAATGTCATCGAATACAGGCCCACCGCAGTTGTGAGAGCGCTAGACCCGGAATGTGACACGGTGAGTAGTAAACAACTAAGTAAGCTCGGTGAACAAACGTCGCTGTATTATTTGGGATTCGGTCAGCCAGTAGTCTAATTTGCCGAGAAAAAAAAAAAAAACCGCTGGGTGGTGGTCCCTCAAGAGCATTTCTCAACAATTGTCCTAAGGTTCTTAAAATAGGTATGCCTATGGCCATTTTGAAAGAGCTTTTAGCAAATCATCACGTAGACAACCTGGCCTAAATTACTGCAACAAATAGATTCGAATTGATTGCCTGCTTTTTGTTGATGTGCCGCTAGTGCACACTACAGTACCTACTAGATGTGTAGGCCGATAATAATAGTATGATGACTATTACATAGCAACAGGGACAATTGCTGACGGCCGATTGGATTATGTGAAGAATCTGTTTAAAATCCTACTTCGAAGCCTTGTTTGGCTTTACTGGACCAAGTTTGATGGAAATGGTCCCATCCCCAATTTTAGCTTGATAGTCCCTGTTCTCTTGCAGGTCCTTCAGTGTTATCTCGCGGGTCCGCTGTAGGCTCTCGATCTCGTCTAGACGATCCAGAGTCGCCCGAAGATGTTGGTCAAAGCCTTCCCGTTCGCATATCTCGCGCATGGCGTGCTGCATGGCGACCGAGTCCGCCTGGACCATACCGTCCGAGTTGATGGTGAAAATGTTGTTGTGTTCGTGCTCCTTGATCCACGCGGCGTTGGTCATGATCTGCTGCGCTTCGTGAATAGGGATCTGGGGCAACCGTCCGTCGTAGGTTCCGGCTTTCCTCATCGCCTTCTCCTTGTCGACGAGCGTCTTGGCAAGAAGCATGGCTGCTGACGACAAGTCCTGCTGCGTCTCACCACCGGGGTCTAGGTCTTCCCCTAGTATCCAGTAATGGCTAAGTAGCCAACGCTTTTCGCGTTCGCAGATGGCGTTGCATGCCCTGATCATGTCTTCTGACTTGGCAACGCGGCTTAAAAAGCTGAGACGCCCCCCCGACCTTGTCATAAACCTGTTCGAGGATGGAAGCTGACACGTCTTGGTTGAAATTCTCCGATCGGAAGGCCTTAAGAGCTTCAAGAGCCGTGTCTCGTGGGACATCGTGCACCGTGGTGACGCGCAAGCGAGTAGCTTGCCACATGAGACGTTCCAAGGTCCAATAGTCGTCGCTCACAAAGATGATGGTCACAAGGTTACTTGCGGCCCAGAGCTCGGCGCGTTGCTGTATCAATTCGAGCAGATCTTGGCCATCAGCATCGTCCCGTACAAGATGCGCACCGGTGATGATAAGTACGAGCGGCTTCCCAACCTGTTCCTTGCGCTTCAACGCAATCTTCTCCATCTTATTAAAGGCACGCTCGATGTCGAGCAAAGCCGTCGTGTCGCGTGGCCCCTTGAAGCTAAACAGACTTCCGATGTAGTCTTCGTGGAATTCAAAGTCGAGTGCCTTGCCCAGTCTCACGCGGAAGATTTCAGGGTCGCCGTGGGCCTCCAGCATGGCGGTTCCCTCGCCGCCGATCCGCCGCATGGCCTTCAAGAGCATTGAGGTCTTGCCCGTCCCCTTCTCTCCGGTAATCAGGTGATACTGACCCTTAATAGTACCGTCGACGATACTATCAATTATAGCCTGCTCCGCCCGCGGCACCCAGTCGTTCTTTTCGAAATCGACCATGGAGAGGTCCGAGTGCGGGCTTGCCGCGTCAAGGTGTCGACTCAGGGCGGCCATCTCGACGCTTGAATAGCCGACAGCGAATGCGTTCTCCATCTTCCGCAGCACGTGCGACTTGTAATATAAATGGTAGGAATACCCAGCTAGCCCAAGGACCAGAATGGACCCAAATGCCGTCGCACTGCCTTCAACCAACTTGTGACATGCCGAGCGCCAACCTGTTCCCGCCATGTCCTCCTCATTATTGGAGCGCCCATCACGAGACCAAGATTCTTCAGACGCTGCGCCAATCCCCGCCGATAGTACGGGATTTGGTGGCAAAGGCCTGTCCGGCGTCTTTCGCAGCACTATTGATCGAGACTAGATGTCTGCGTTAATATTACTTACTTCTCTCGAAGGTTGCCAGGGAGAGATAATTGAGAGCTTACTGCGCGCCGTCCAGGGAGGCGAGCGAATCTGCTCACCGTTCGCGCCACCATGACATATTTAGCTCACCTAGAAAGTCGTGGTTGTGTTGTGTTGTGCAGTGCAGATGGAAGATTGAATCCATGTGAACACGTTCACCTTCCCGTGTTCCTTGCAAAGCCCTAGGTTAATCCCCAGATCCACCAGCCAGATACTTAGGTAGGCTGCTGCTGGTGAGACGGAAGTACGGCACAGCACTGTCAATGCTGTCATTGGTAGTAAAGAGCCTTCTAAGAGTACTTACGCATATGCTTGACGCCGAGACCAAGTATAAATTCCATCAATTGCTTCACTACAGGTGTCTGTGTCTGCTAAGTCGGGCGACACCGTAGCCGCTGACCTACCTTCTCTAAAACTTACCTAGGTAGCCTAGAGAAAAGGCTTGTAAAATTTGGAAGACGTTTTGCCCTTTTAGGAGGAAAACAGGGCTCCTTAACCTACTAAATTTCTAGGGTACCTATACCTAAGTACCTACCTAGTGAGTGAGCAAGTATACAGCACGCTATAGGGTTCAGTGATGGGTTCAGTGTCCGCTATTTCATACCTACCACTACCTAACAGCTACCTAAGTACCTAGGTATACTCAAGTAGTTCTCCCGCTATAGCATCGATCTCAGCGCTACCTACCCGCAAACGACCCCAATAAGTACCTACATATCATACCTAAGGTACATACCTACATACTTACCTAGACAGTGACGGAACATCCTTACGCAGAAATCGTCACCTTCTAAAACTACAAACAAATGCTTCCTAGCCGAATCTTTCCTGATAATGCTCTAAGCCAATGCCGCCGTGTTCTTTTTTCATGTGGGTATAGCAGGGATCTGATGCTTCGAAGATTCTTAAGCATACCCAACAGATGTGAGCGCCACAGCGACATGCCATATGGTTGCATCCCTCTGTCTTCTCGAGAGGCGTCCTGCACTTAGGGCAATCCTTGATGCCCATCTCTTTCTTGAGCCTTTCGTTGGCCTCTTGTCTACCTGAAGAGACATCTTGATACTCTGCACAGCTCATAGCCCCATGCTGAGCATGGCAGCTCGTGCAGACAGACTTCAGACAGCTGCGGCAGGTCATCATCTTGGCTGCTGCCCCGTTCACGCGGTAGACGTAGTCGCAATCTGGGGACGGGCAGTATCGCAGGAGGTCCGGCTGAAGGCGCACGTAGGATGCGAAACATTTCTCCAGCAATTCCTCGAACGCAGACGACGAGAGATGCTCTTGTAGCTGCGGCAGACTTAAAACCGTGTCGCAACCCCCCAAGTTCCCGACGCATCGAATCTTGACCGCCGACTCGCGTGATAAACACAGATTCTCGAAGCAGTCGAGGCAGTATACATGGCCGCACCGGGTCTCGATCGCGTTCTCTGCTTCTGTCCAACATACCGAGCAATCTTGCCCACTTGCGTCTGACTTACGGCTCTGCGCAACTTTACCGTTTATGATGGAGAGTGCCAAATCGTATTCACTTGCTGTGCCGGTGACGATGATCCGTTTCGGCGTCGAAGTGATGTCGAGACTTACGCTATCATGGCCTAGCTCAGCAGCGAGTTTCTTGTAACCGCCCAGGCGGGCCCAGAGAAACTTCTCCTCGTCCAATTCTATGAGAAAGTCGTTTGAGCACTGATTGTTTAGCATCTCAGATATTTTGGCCTGGGCCTCTTCGCATTGCTTCGGCGGGCCAAATAGTCTAATCTGCGACTTTGCCTTATTCCGGACGATCACAACACCTGTTTGCTGCTGTAGCTGCCTGAGTTTGCCGGCGATTTCTCCATTACCACGCAGCGATGATTGCCAGAGGTTAGAGGAGCCCTCTTTGGCGACGATGCCCGCGAGTATGGCTGAGATGACATTCTTGGCTTCCGCTACGGTCTTGTCGTCCTCTCCTTCAATCTTGAGCGTTCGGTACCATTTAGGCGGCTGTGGTTGCTCATACGCCGTGAAATGGAGGTGTTGCGTTTTCCAACGCGGTATATTGGCCTTGATTTGGCGTTCGACAGCGTCATATATGAGACTAGATACCTTGAATCTCGCGCAGTAGACCAGTTGGACCGTGAGTTTGGCCGGCTTATGAAAAGGAAGTGGCGAGTTATGAAAAGTTATGACGGCTTCTTTCGCGTCTTCCTCCTTTGAGAACCGAGCGCTAGCCTTCACGCGCTTGCCGGTCGTGTCTTGGGTGAACTCCCACCATTCGAGAGGCCCAATAGCTGTGAATAGCGACTGTATCATCGACGCACAGGTTTCGGCATCAGTGTTATAGGTGGGCTTCCCGAGCTCGATGCCGCGTGGCTTATCCCGTTCTGACTGAATAGCACATGAGATATCGAGTGTTGTTGCGTCTGAAGGCACATCTGTTAAGCAGACTGTCCATGCTTTGGGGTTATGATGTCCAACGCCCCGTTCTGGATCTCCAGGACGCACTATCTGATTGGACACCTTATATTCGCCCTTCTTAAATTTTTCGTTGACACGTTTTGCGATCTGGTCGGACCCGAAGTTGAGCCATACCGTCTTGGTCGGCTTGTGCCAAGAGCAATGCACTTTCTTGCAGTCCACACGTAATGCGCTGGAATCTGACGACGAAAATGTTTCAACCGTAATGGGAACAGCATTAACCACAGTACCCTGCTGCGGGATTACTCGTCTTCCAAACTTTGCAACGACCAGTTCTGCGAAATGAGGGTCCTCGGCTTCTGCTCTGGCGCTCGAGTAGATATCCCCGCGGATCACTCGAACAGGGTGCATCCTCGAGGTATCGAGCCCTCGAGATCGAAGAAGATCGAGCACAGAAGTAGACGTGCTCTCTCGAGGAAGTCCAGTAAGCTGGACGGCGGAAAGATCAGATGTGAAGAGTACCTTAGTAATGGCGGCGCCGGCTTCGAAGTAGGCCAAGGCACCGCTAATTGTTCGGGTGGCTTTCTCTTCAGTCTGTTCTGCGTCTGCATGGGTCTACAGTAATCGTTAATGTGGCCTGATACTTGCTTCAGGAATATGTTATCTCACAGCAGAGGTTGATCTAGCAATTGATTTCACGTCCGGATCGCCACCCTCGGCATGCCGGAACGGGCAAGCATGGCCATTTCGACACAACCCTCGCTGGTAAAACCGACAATTCACGCCAGACCTAGAATCTGCAGGCCTGAGAGGGGTTGCTCCGCTAGCGATATCTTGCACTCGATGAGGGCGGAAAGGAAGTGTACGAGGGTTCATCTTGTGCCTCGTCTGACAGGTTCTCGCTTGTTCGTGGTATGTCATCGACTTCGGATGTTTAGTATAAATTGAAGTGGCCTTCAGTGCCGTTATCAAAATATTTCGGCGCGGGATCAGCGAGACCCCTATCATAATTTTCATCGGCAGCAACAAGAAACAGAACTGTTACACGACATAGCACTATTGAAATGACACATGTCCTTTTAGATACTACCTACCGAAATCGAAGGTTGCGACTGGTCTGTGAATCTGCAGACATCCATCGGAATGTAGCAGTGACCAATCACCAAAGCCGATCAAGCCGTCGACGCCCTGGATAGCCCAAATCCATGCTGGCAGATGATGGAACAGGCTTTGATAGGGCTTGTCAATAAGTGAATGCATTGACAGTCAAGGTATCTATCCGGCTATGATTTGGAGGAAAGTTGTGAGGTAGGTAGGTAGGATAAAGCAAGGAGGGGGTTGTGAATACGTTTTGCATGTGCTCTGCAGAGCCGTGACGGGACGTTCTGTGTATACCAGACCTTCAGTCACCGTCCCCCCTCGCCACGGATTTCGTTATTATAAGTAGGTATTTGAACATCAATGCCGGGGTTCTCGTTAACCCCAGTCGCCATCCCCAGCGTAGCATAAATCTCATCTACTTCACCTTCCCGCGGCTCCGCACTCGGTGAAGGTCATTGCCTTGGCATTGACAGCATCACCTCAACTAGCTGCGACCAGCCGTATGCGACGAGCCTCAACACAACCCCCATGTCTGGAGTCTCGGGAGTCGTGTGATGAAGGTCGCGGCCACGACGCGTTATCCCATTAGGCTAAAAGATTCTCGCGGACATGTGCTGCTTGGTGTTTAGTGCCACTCTAACTTAGTTATGCCAACTGAATCGCGCAAGATACGTAAGTATGCAATCCCAAACCATGTCTTTGAGACAAAGATATTGCATCTCTTGCAACAACCTCTATCCCAATGTACAGTGCCTCGATTCATCATCCCATGAAGAACTGCAGTTATTTAATACTCCTCCCTACACTGAGATCTCTAGCATAGCGCTTAACACATGTTCTACAAACTTGACGCCTATTATAATTCCATCCTCGTCAGTCATCCCTTCCTTTATGCCAAATGTCTCGTTCTCCGGGTTCAGACACGTCATACACATGACGACAATATTCGTATAAATGTCTCCAACTCGCGATGGAAGCCGTTTCTTGGCTAATGCCACGAGCTGCTCCTGTATCTGCTGCTGGCCGGTAAACCGCACCCCTTCAAAGTCTTTATCACTACAACTAAACTCGAGAGCCATACCGGGCACCGGTATTGCATCACTGTCGTGGGTGGGGTACCATACGAACGACCGCCAAAGTCCGATCTCTAAGAGGGCCACCCCGAGGCTATAAATATCGTGCTGCATGATATAGCGCTCATGAATAAGCGAGCCTTGCCTCTGAGGATGACGATAAATATTCCGATGCCACGCCGCATCTCCGTGCAGATTTGTCTGGAAATTGGCATTACGAAACTCGGTGAAACCAATCAGGAAGCTTTGCCCCAGAGGCAAATCGTCACCACCTGGGAAGATGAGAAGGTTCTCCGGCCTGATATTCTTGTGCACGAAACCGCAAGTGTGAACATAATGAACAGATCGAACGAGCTGCTTTGCAATCCGCATAGCCGTGCTGAGGCTCACGGGGTTCTGTTTCAAAAGGTGATAACGTAGGGTCTGGGGTGGTTGACACTCTGGCGGTGTACGGTATACCACTTCAAATGCTGATAGCTTATTGAAAGAGTCGTGGTGTTTCATTATTCCCTTGCAACGAAGAAGACCGAATGAGTCTGGATCCACGTTCTGAAGTTTCTTTGCCAGTTCTTTGACGTCTATCTTTACTTGGGAGGCAGTTCCGGGTGGACAAGATATCCGTTCCACGATCAATAGGTCGCTCGATCCTGCCCTCGTCACGGCTCTAGCGGCCGTATATGAAATGACATGTCCTTGTGCCCCTTTGAGCCCATTAGGAGGGAGAGTGACGTGAAACTCTCTTTGCCCAGCTATGTCCGGCTTCAAAGCAGAACGGATCGCCAGCATCTTGGTCAACGGATTTGATTCATTATTGCCGTTGGTCGACTCGCTGAGCGCAGCGTCTAAGACCTTGTCACTGACAAGGATCATGAGAAACCAAGTTGGGTCGAACCGTTGCTGCCAAGTTTCCAGCTCCGCGATAAGCTCATTAAGGCTATTCTTGACGAGCGCGAACTTCCACTTCCGAAGGATATCGACTGTCTTTCCCTTACTTGCAACATTATCCGGCCTAACGACTTCAAGTCGTGAGACGGCCAGCGCTAATTTTCCCTTCAATGTCTGAAGAAGGTCGAGCTGGCTTTGCAGCAAGTCGTCTGTCAGTTGGTGTGATATTTTACCTAAAAATCTCAACTCCATTTCGATTTTTATCCAGACGGACTCGACCAGCACATATTTCTCGTTTATCTCCTTGTCGGCATTCCGGTACGTATGGCATGTTGTTTTGATCTTGCGAACTAATCTAGAAATGTGTCAAGTTAGGACTTTTCCTTTGAAATAGCGCGATCATTAGGACTGACTTAATAGAGCCTTCAACGAGGCTTACCACGGCAAGAACTAACTCGGCGGACATGTTCTCACAATAATACGATATACTCTAACCAAACGACGAGGAGGAAGAGGAGAACACTATTCACATCAGGTAGCTACCGTACTTGCATGCCAATGTTCAATCTACACCTTCGGGGGGCTGTGTATTGCAGGGTCTTCGACAGCTGAACTCACAACAAGGTTGCCTATTGGGCGCATTTCAAAACTGCCCCTGCAACCTGCACGCCACTGGACCAGAGCAGCAATTATCTATCATCTATGCCATAGGCGAGCGCTGGTCCGCCTCCGGGTTAGGCGGCGAGGCACTCTTGACAGCCCAACAGCCAGCCGGTCCGCGCTCAGCCTATATCTGCGTCCGCATATCGGCGCGCTTTTTGTCGTTGGCCTCAAGAGTGTCGCATCCAACCAAGAATCTCGCAGCATTCGCCCCTGCCCACATCATCATCCATCATGGCACGGGATGCGTCACGTCTTGTTATCACTTCTAGGTTGGAGACCGAGTATCTCCCCGGATGTATAAAACATAGACTTCGCAGGTTTGGTTCAAGTCAATTGTCAACGGTAGAAGAGGTTTGGGATGTCGAGTCAACGATAGGGAGGGGCACATTTGGTGTCGTGCGGATTGAACGACGCCGCGTATCAGGGCTCAGTCCTGGTCCCTCATCCCCTAACCAACTGCGTGCAGTCAAGGAGATAAGTAAGTCTGTTGCGGAAAGCCATAGATGGGACTATATGAAGGAGTTAGAGGCGATTGCCCAGTTCTCGTCTTCAAAGGTAAGCTGAGAGACTACCCAATACAGCAAATATCAATTGCAAGAGGTACTGACTAGGTAGACAGTACGCCCCATACTTTGTACGTTCATACGGTTGGTTCGAAAGTCCCGAGTCTATATTCATCGCAATGGAATATTTCTCTCTTGGAGATTTAAGACGGTTCATGGAGTATGATTCTTCTCCCTCTTTTACTTTATATTGTAACTACTTCATTATTCCCGACTCCAAAACCAACCAGAACCGTCATCCCATGCAATCATTATTCACACTAAGTTTTCGATAGTGCCCAGCCACAGTTCTCAGAAGATGCGACTCAACAAATTGTTCGCCAGCTGCTCAAAGGTGTGCGGTTTATGCATGCGAGTAACTTTGCACACAGGGATCTTAAGCCCGGTGTATGTTGTCTTCAGATAGCTATAACACATTGTAGCTAACCTTGGTTGAAATCTAGAATATACTTGTCGCGTCATACTCACCACGATGGGTGGTGAAGATCGCGGACTTCGGCATAAGTAAACAATCCATGGAGGATAGCACTCAGCTGCAGACCCAAGTTGGTACATCGGGTTACATGGCCCCGGAGGTTTTCGACGCAAACAATAGGTACTCTGTCTCCGTCGACATCTGGGCGGTCGGTATAATCACGGTCGAACTATTGCTCAAGCAGCACCCATTGCCGACTGTTTCCGATCTCTACAATCTTATACATGGCATCAATTTACTCATCACAGATACGGAGTCAGGTCTGTTTCTCTCAGATACTTGTAGAGACTTTGTCCGAGGATTACTGAACACCGATCCGGTGAGAAGGCCAACGGCAAACTCAGCACTATCTCATTCATGGTTAGAAGAAGAGATCCCCGACTCGGATGATGAAGAATCGTGAGTAATGAGATGAGAACTTTCTGGGTCGGTTCCTGCGAGTGTTAGTGGGGTTAACAATCTATAGACTGTTCGTAACCAATGCGTCGTTTCCACGAAGTCCAACATTGAGAGAGCAGTATGGCGCCACGCCGATCTCTTTGCCTTCATTAGCTTGGTCCAATCTACAGTCGACGAACAACACATCTACGCCACGGTCTGTAGATACGCTTCTCAATACCTACCATGGCCCAGCGCTTGATTCCCGTCTTCTTCTCCCTAGCCTTCAAGGCTTCTCGCTAGAGGATGTAAGTATCACATTTACCGTGTCAAGAAGCTGCAGCTCCTAATACATAAGCCAATATTAGAATAAGTACTTCGTTCTCCGGTCGGATAATCCAATCGACATCGAGAGCAGTGTAGCCCACAGCGTCTGGACTTCAAGTCCTAGAGTTAATAAAATTCTCGACAAAGGTTGGACGAAGACGGACGGCCAGGTGATTTTGTTTTTCTCGGTGATTGGGAGGTATGTAATCGACAATGACCCGACTCCCGCGCATGTTACTAATATTTGTTTTCTTGTAGTCAGAGATTTTGTGGTGTCGCCCAAATGACCAGTGGCATGGACTGGGTGAATACGGACGAGCACTGGTTAGAAGATAACTGGAAAGGGTGAGTTCATTCATATCAACACTGTCATGTCTTGCTCATTCGACAGACCGTTAACGCTCGAGTATCATCTCAGGAGATTCACTCTCACTTGGCTCTCCCTCACAGAACTACCATTTGCGGGTGTGAAGCATGTGCCTGTTTCGAGTAGGACACCTGGGTTCCGTGCTATTGCCTGCTACGATGGGACTGAGATTAGTGCGCCATCTGCATTCGAGCTGCTTCAAGCATACTCTGTTAGGGAACGAGAAAATGCGTCGCAGCTCGCTTCACCGCCTGCTACTGCCACTCCTATGGACCTAGACACAGTATCATCGTTAACGTCGTCGCTGTAAGGCGGATATACGCGTAACCTAAGCCACTTCGCAAGTCCAATGGAGAGCTTTTGGCGACGAGATGAACGTATGCTTTTGTAAGAAGCTTGTTATAGCGAAGGATATAATTAGGCATTGATTAATCATAAAAATTGAATATAGTTATCTCTAGCCAGAATTAAGCTGCGGGGCTGATGAAAAACTACCGTTCGGTCGATACTGTCGCATGATATCTACTAACTTGCGGATGTGAAGTCCATTGCCACCATAGCAGGGTCCCATCCTGTCTGCGATGACAACGTCTAGCACATCTACAAAGGCATTGTCGGTATTACCCCCGACACCTAAACGCACTCTCTCAGCTTTGATTGTAATTATGGGGAATGGAAGGATATCCAAGATGGCCGTATCCGATGGCATATCCAAGACCCTTCTATTCTCGGGGAGTATATCGCACCGCACGGACTCTTCACGACTATACCACTTGAGATCAAGGTCCAGCTCTACCCGCTCGTGTTCAGTAGTTTCCTCCGAAGGTCCGATATCCATCGGAACAAGACCTACAGATATACCTGCCATGTCTTCGTCGTCTTTCTTGGTCCGCTCAAACCTCATCCCAAAGGCGTGTCGAACCGACACTTGGCTAAGGCGGTTATATAAGACGCAGATTGGGCCGTTCTTTACCCCGTGCATCTTAATGATACCGTCAGGAATAGTCTGGGACCGAGAGGCGCTGTGCCATCCGACGGCCCCGGTGCCTTGACCCCAGATATACCTCCGTAACATCACATCACCGGGTTCGATGCGTACTTGTCGTGGCGGGCCAATACTGAGCATCTCGCGGCTTTTGAAGATTGGCGGCTGTATTGAAGTATGATGGGTATTATATCTCAAGATAATTTCTCTCGTGCGATTGAAGGACAGCTTCTTGCCGCACTTGATTAGTAGGATCCCTGGAAGAAAGTTGCGGGCCTTCTCGTGACAGCAGAGCAAAATGGCCACGGCAGTACGACGCAGCGTAGTAATCTGAGGTTGTTCCCAGTGACAAACTGACTGGTAACGCCCATAATGGACAGGCAGTTGGAGTCGGATGTTATTATATTGAATCTGAGGAAGGAATGTGATAACGCCTCGAGGCGCATAATTATAGAATTTGGTGGCGATATCGGACATTATAAAGCCGCCAGAACTCTTGAAGTCTAACGGTGACTCTGCTAGGAGGCCCGATAGCGGCTGGTTTGTCTTGGAATCTTCCCATGGTATGTCATCTAGTCTTCCGGCTTTTTCTTTGTTGGTAATTAGATGCAAAATATCCGTCGCCTTCTCCGCTATTTCCCCCCAGGCGAACAATGTGTGGTCCTCAGGGTTGGCTTTCAGGATCTCTTCTTGTAGTCGTTTGAACGCCTTTTTACCTTCACCATAGATGAGTGGCATGTTCACGTCGAAAATACCCAGCAAACAATAGGCGATGTCCTCAATGCGACTAGTTTGCCTATGAGCAGCCCAGGACATCTTCTTTGCTGCACTAGCATCTTCAAGGGGGGCCCCCTCAAGGTATATTTTTTCTATGCCCGTGATGGTCGATAAAATTTCGGCTGAGTGGAGTTTCGTAGTCAGGTCCTGCCAGCTCTTTGAATAAAAGAAAATTTCGCGGGGAGCGAGCAATTCTTGTAGAGTCCAACCCCTAGTAAACCATCGGCTTTTCTCTAACGCGGGTAAAAGAGAGTCCTTATCGACATGGTCGGACACGTCGGTCAAATGCGCGTAGCAAATGGCGGCATCCTGGTACCAGCGAAACATCGAGTTGATAGCCTCGGAAAGCTCAGCGCTGCTCGTCTTGTCTATACAGCAGGTATCGATCCACACCCATTCGAATCCATCTTCGAGCGCTTGTTTGCAGCAATAATCAATCTTGCGATAGCCTTCTTTCAACTCAAGATCAGCTGTGGATGAGCTCTGCCAGTCCTGTAAGGTGACCTCTTCGAGGCCCCATGTATGAGAGAGAATAGCAAATTCCTCGACGCCTTCCGAGGAAATGAAGTTGTGAATCTGACGAGTGCGGGCGTTGAGGAGCCTCATTCTGTAGGCGCTGCTGACCAATCAAAACGATAAAATAGGAAATACGCTTCAAGTCTTGTGTTTTTATCAAGAAAGAATAGGAGAATACTCAATAAGGGACGTGCGAAAAGAGAACTGTGCGCATTTCATCGCTTGAACTACAAGAAAAAGAGCTCTAAATAGATGGTAAGATGCGATGAGGGGGCCTCCCACGAAACAAAACGAAACAGGGGGATTGGCAGCGCAGCCACAGTCCGCAGGCAGGCTTAAACGGTCATGCAAGTTCCCACCTGACATCAATTGGTCGGCATACAATTGAGCTGAAAAATAGAACAGTCGATCATGATACCTATCACGAGCCATGCCCAGGGTCAGTTTTTCAAGCACCAAGACCACCATGACTAAGGTTAGCGCATTTACAACATGCAGAGGGAATAAAAAACATGGCGTTATGAAAATAACTCTAGCTCCATATACAGAAGGCAATAGCATCTATGACTATCGTATTTATCGGTTCATGGCGGATATGAGCTCTGTCTAGATCCCGTGGACTTGAAAAGGTTGGTAGTGTGCAGGCACCTTCTACGTATGAACTGAGGCACAGTGTGTTTCATATCTCTCCAGAAATCGCATCTACCTAGTTTGAGGTCAGTTGATGCAAGGGTGGCTTCTATATCATGAACATATCGCACATCTTTAATTTATCATTGAAATAAAGTGTATCTAATCCGTCATACACATTTGTGAGAATGTCTTCGGAGTAATCTATCTCGAGGGATTGAGATTGTTGTATTAGGGTATACTGAATACCTAGGTAAACTAGCATCTCTAGGATGGGCTAACTCAACAACGACATCCTCTGAACGAAGGAGGAGCGGGAGAGGGGCGAGGAGAGAAGCAGGAAAGCGGAAGGTTAAGCTGATAACTGCAGACTGAAGAAGGTGGTGTGTCGTGGTCATAGTGGAAGCATCAAAGGTCGTGGAATGCCTTGTATAAAATAATGAACGAACTTGTTCACTGACGGGGGTGCGCTATCGTGTCAGCTAGCGCCCCCGTGGATTCCTACTGTGGGTGCAGTAATACAGTAAATACTATAGTTATCTGGGGCTTAGTATATAGGGAGCGTCAAGTCCACCAGGAGTACCCGTGGGGCAGTCTGCCTTAGGTAGGAAAACTACCTAGTAAATGAATAAGATACAAACGCAAACAATCTGTACAAGCCTATCCAACTAGGTATATGAGGCATAAAATCATTTGGAGTACCTAAGCGACGAGCCTCAATTGACACAATTCTAAATGTGGTTCAAGGTTACAGTAGCAGATAGGGCACCAAGTAGGTACTGCGGACCCCCTGGCTAAAACCCACAGCTATGGCTTCAGTTGGAACCATTCTGTCGGGTCTGGATCTGAGCTGTACTTCCGCGATTCAATATGCCACTGGCTAATAATAAACACCGCCATGTGTCGTGCCACCCATCCCATCCGGTACACCCCGAGGGCCATGTATTTGTTTCACCACAGGTCGAATAGTAATTAGATAACATACAAGTCCATGCCTCATCTACGTCATCCGTATCAGTTGATGTCGCTTCTCACGACTTCTTCTCGCCTAGGTACACTATATAGAGAATTTGCTAACCTATGGTCCTGCAGCTTAACGCATGCGCCAACCCTTAAAAATGTACTATTTTCTTAAACATCACAACCCGATACCTATGCTTCCGCTCGGGCTGGCCCGTTCTCTTAGACTCCGCTGGCTTGCGACGCTAAGAGACTGTGAAATTGAAGAACGAGTCTTGTTATGCGGGAACAAGTCATATAGCATTATCTATCTAGTTGTTGTTACCCATTCGGCTATTCATATATAGATATTTGTATCGCTGTTTAAGTTGACTCTTTGCTGGTATTGCCATATTAAAACAATAAATACAGGATTATCATATAATACTTACCTTATTTCCGCCTAATACGCAAATATCTTTCAACATGCTGTATGCTCGTGTTTGTCATCACCTCAAGCAATCTCGCCGGCCCGTCACAGATCTCCCGGTGTATAGTAAAGTGAGCGCATAGCTATCCAGTACCCCTCTCTTAAGTCTTCTCGATTAACCGAACCCAAAAGTCATCGATTAAAAAGCTTGAGTATCCCCGACACCGCCAAGGCGTTTGCGGATTCACAATCTGAAGGTCACAGATTCGCAGAATCTGAGCTAGGATATCAGCATAATAGATCATCATTTACAGATACCGTCCATCATATCAGACTTACCTCGACAAATATTTTATTCAGCTCCAGCCATGCCAACGTCTTCCCGGGACACTGCCATCGTCCATGGCCGAAGGCGAGATCAATGCTCTTCATCATTTCCAACCTTGTCTCTTCGCTGGATTCGAGGAAGCGCTCGGGTCGGAAGACCTCCATATCGTCACCGAATACCTCCTTATTACGAAGCATACTCCAAAGATTAACAAAAATATCTGTTCCCTCGGGAACAAATTCTCCACAGATCGTATCTCCACCAGCCGGAACGTTTTTTGGAAATCCCATGATTGCAGGTGGCACCATTCGCAGCCCTTCGTTGATAACGGCCTTATTCATGTTATCAACTTGGGTTTATAACACACGTTTCAACGAGCTTCGCTTACCTGAAGATATGGAAGCCGCTTAGCCTCCTCGTTTCTGATCGGGCTTGAGATACGGCCTTCCTTAATTCCTGTCATGATCTCGTGTTGAAGCTTCTGGTAAGCCCGGGGGGAAGAGAGAAGATGAAGCATGATTCCTCGGATAGCCGTGGTCGATGTCTCGGACCCGGCAGGCAATTGAACAGCCAGTTCAAGTTCACACTCGCGAGGTGTCATGCCGTGTTTGATCCACTCATCCTTTTGATATTATGTCAGAGTAACCTCCAGGGAAGCATGCTAATTAGGAATCTGAAGTAACTTAACCTACCAGCATGTCGCCTTGGGCGTGCTTATCATGGCTTGACTCATTAAAGCGCTTGGCTACAATATTCTTAACGATTCTAATCTATTAGTTATATGCATCCAAAGATAGTAATAGGTCGCACTCACCCTAAAAATCTACCCATCCCTTTCTCATCTGTGTGTTTGGGGCCAGCCAGTTTAAGAAAGAACTTCGACGCAAAGAAATCTCGCAAAGTAGGGATCATCATGAAGCTGTGTAGGAACGGTACGAACGAATCCGCGATGGAAATAAAGTCGAACTGGTCAGTCTCGGTCTCCAGGTCACCCCATGGTTCGCCAGATCCGGCGAGGGTAACGATGTCGACCTGGAAAAACCTAATGAGACGACTGAAATCCACGACATGTGACTTGCCCTTCACAAGATACTTGGTCTTGAGAAGATGTACAAGAATAGCCAGCTGTGAGTCCACTTTAGCCTCAAGATCTACCGCACCCTTTCCGGCATAACCAGCCGCTATTTTCGCCTTGCGCTTGTCGTGTCTCGCAGTATCGGGCTCAGAGAGCACACTGTGGCCATAAGGGTCGAACTGAATACTACCATACCAGGCACCACGTCCGTAACTCGACCGTACATTGTTAATTTGCCACAATGTCTGGGGATCGTAGACGAGTAGTTCGTTGGGACCAATGCGCATTACCTTTCCGTACTTCTCTTGCTCTTCAGCCAGGCGAAGATGCATGCGACCAGTAGCCATGGTGAAATATCCCCACAGATAACTGAAAGAGGCATGGAAGGGCCCCGGGAATTGACGGAGACGGTACCATGATCGAATCGCCGAGATGGCATACCATACAACACAAGTTGACAAGGTGACAATGGCCGCGAGGCTAATGTTGGCGCTCAAGAAAGTCGAATCGTGTGTCCACGCAGCCATGATAGTATCGAGAATGTAGGGGACAAAATCAGAAAAAGTTGAGGGGAGCTAGCGCCTGCTAGGCGTGCTACTAAATATGATAGTGAGGTGTAAGTACGAGCTAGAAGTGGAAGGCTTTTATATTAGTATATTTAAGGTTGCTCATCAGTAAGGACCACACTCTGCGTACTTAGGGGCGTTACGTTCCTTACGAGGCAACGAGTACAGTATACGAAGCATCTATAACAATGTCCATACTGCCTACCCACGACTTCTCATCGTCTTGGCCCTTCTCTGCACGTAATTGATGACAGTAGGATCCCTGCATCGAATGCTTCCATCGATGACAAACACAGGTTTTCCCAAATTTCGTTGGGTCAATGCNGGNGTANAGGAGGCCGGGGCAGGAAATCCAGACGGAGCCATGAGCCAGGAACAGGATGGGGAATCCGAACACGCGGCGGCCATGAGTCCTTGGTCTGCCGCTGCCGTTCTCGTGGTGACTACGGTTCTGGTGTCTATCTGTGCCGACTACTTGGTTGAAAGCATCGATTCTCTTGTGGAACGGGGTGGGATCAGTCGTAGCTTTATTGGTCTCATCCTCATTCCCATCGTAGGCAATGCTGCAGAACATGTCACGGCAGTGGTGGTCGCAATCAAGAACAAGATGGACTTGGTAAGTGCGATTCTTAATTGCCTATGCTTGCGAATCCTGACACTAATTTGATATTCAGGCTATGGGCGTCGCTATTGGCTCGAGCATCCAAATAGCCCTATTTGTGACACCGTTCTTGGTTGTTCTGGGCTGGATCATGGACCGCGACATGGATCTGCACTTTGAGACTTGTAGGTGTCGTCACGCGAGATTCTGTTATATTAGCTAACATAAGCGCAGTTGAAACGGTCGCCTTCGGGCTGTCTGTCCTAGTTGTCATCTACACAGTTCAAGACGGAAAGTCGAATTACCTTGAGGGCGCCATGGTATGATACCCCGTTCTTCCCATTCTTCAAGTTTCTGCTGGCTAACATAGACCAGCTGATGAGTCTGTATGTTATCATTGCAATCGCATTATTCGTGACGCCGAGCAAGTATTTCGACGGCGAAGCAGCAAACATCGGGCAGAAGGTTATGAACATATTCAGCTCTGTAGCTGATCCACGTTAGTGTGGAGCAGTCAGCTACACAGCTATCGACAGTATAAGGAAATGAAGGCCAGGGTCTTGGCTTGATTACCCTGTTGCTTTTTGTCGATCATTAAAGAGTTTTGTATGTTATTCTTGTAAACTACCTGGTTATATCGTTTGAGGGGCAAAAGGGCTCTTTCAAGTTGTGGTGCCCGGCGTCTGGGATGGAATGGGTACAGTAGTATCCAGTATTTTCTTAAACATTATCTGGAAAACAAGAGGTCAAGTGCAAAATGGAATTGATGCTGATCTCTATTGACGTAAGATGGTGTGTGTACCTAAGTAATCTCTTCTGTCCCGCGATCGAGACAAAGACCCACGATGGGGGGATAGCTTCTACTGTAAGGTGGGGTAAAATGGTGATGCTACCGTTGAGCTGTCGCGGGGTCATCACCAATTATTGGTCCGTAAGGATCTTGTATTCGCTCTTCTACTTTAACGTGTTGCGTTCTTTTGCGTTCTTTGTGCGGCGCTATTCTATGTATATTCTACAAGCACTACGAAGAATCCCAACCCGACCTCCCTTATCGCGACCCTTTGCGCAGTTTGCTTGTGAGAGCTATCCTCCCGGCTGCACCGGCTCTCCAGCCCATCGCCATCCGTTGCTGACATAATATATATGATCGTAGACGCACATCGAACATTCGCAACCATGGTGACGACGACCGATACAAAGAACTATAAGTTCAATCATTCGATGTAGATGCCACTGCCACCCGCAGTCGCCGGCGACAGTTGAGAAGCTAACGCGCTAGGCGCATGGCAGGTTGAGAGTGAAGGACCCAAAGGAGTCTGGTACGTACCTCGTCGCAAATCAAACCCGCTCCGTGTGTCTATTTCCTCCGTCGCCTGAGGGCTGTCTGCTAACGGAAGCGACCGCCAAAAGTCAAATTCTACGAGTTCCTCGGCCTGAGCCTGATCAAGAAGCTGTCGTTCCCCGAGGCGAAATTCGATCTGTACTTCCTCGCCTACGACGGGCCGTCGGCGACGTCGCACGGCAATAGCACGTTCGACCGCGAGGGCGTTATCGAGCTGACGCATAACTACGGCACTGAAGCTGACGAGAATTACGCCATCAACAACGGCAACAAGGAGCCGCACCGCGGCTTCGGCCACGTCTGCATCTCCGTCGACTACATCCAGGCCGCGTGCAAGCGCATCGAGGACGCCGGCTACAAGTTCCAGAAGAAGCTCACCGACGGCCGCATGAAGCACATCGCCTTTGCGCTGGACCCCGACGGATACTGGGTCGAGATCATCTCGCAGAGAATCGGCTCCAAGGGCGCCGACGACCCGGAGGAGGAGGGCGCTACGACCGACCCGAGTACCTACCGCATGGTGTGTGGTGCTATCCCATCAACACCGGGTTTATATCCAGAGTAGATGCTAACCTCTACCTCGACTAGAACCACTCCATGATCCGCGTCAAGGACGCCGAGAAGTCGCTCAAGTTCTACCAGGAGGTGCTGGGAATGACGCTCTTCCGCACCCACGAGGCGCCTGCTGCGAGTTTCAACTTGTATTTCCTCGGCTACCCGGGCCCCGAGGGCGTGCCTGAGAACGGGTTCACAGCCATGAAGGAGGGTCTGCTGGAGCTGACGTGGAACTACGGCACCGAGAAGGATGAGAGCTTCAAGTATCACAACGGCAACGACGAGCCGCAGGGCTTCGGGCATATCTGTAAGTCCTCCT
>NQIM01000640.1:0-17892 GCA_003426235.1 Xylaria polymorpha
TTATAAATTTTTTATTTTAAATTATAAAATTTTCTAGCTTTATTAAAATAATCTTTATCTTAATTAATAAAAATTATTATTATTTTATATTAAATTATTTAATTTAGCCCTAATAATAATATTAAATATATAAAACTTTTAATTATTAAAATTAAATAATTTTAATTAGTTATATATTAATTAAATTAATTATATGTAAAGTTATATTTTTACGTTTATATTCGCTATATAAAATAGGTATGGGTAGAGAATCCACTCGATGGGGCCTATCATTTTTACCCCTTAAATCTGACAATATCGACTTGCCACGTGCTTCGGCCCCTCATCCTACTGCCGCGCGGCACATAATCAATGTCAACAAATTCTGCGAAAGCCAGGCAGCAAACTGCAAACTCGTCCTTTACCATCAACAAAGCAAACCTACAAAACATCATGTCACTGCTCCTTAAAAGGCCCGCAGAGCTTTCGATGTCGTCCCTGGAGAAGTTGCCTGCATCACGCTTCCTTGGTTCTTCCGCCGTCTTCTTCCGAGTCAAGCCAGGGGTCGTTCTTAAAGCCCCGGTGACGGTTTCAAAGGACAAAACGATACGAGAAAGGCCGAGCGTTGCTAAGAACTATATCGTAGAAAGGCAGATCTTTGACAGGTTGGGACAGCATCCCAGGATCGTAAGGTGTGTTGAGTAGCCCTGTGAGAAACCTAAGCAACGCTAATATGGTTCAAGATGTCTCGGCTGGGTGACCGAATTCCCGACAGGGCTCCTGTTAGCCGAAGCCAGCCATGGAAGTCTCCAGTGCATTATTGACACCGATAATGAAGCCATTCCTCTTTCGCTACGAAAGAGGTGGGTTCGGCAGGCAATCGAAAGTCTAGCTTACCTTCACGACAGGGGCGTGATACATAGCGATCTGCGGCCAGATAACTTCCTAGTCCATGGCAACGACCTCTGGCTCTGCGACTTTGGTAAATCAGCATGCGAGGAGCTTGGAATATTTGGTGGGGGTGTGCCAGACGCCGGCTTCTTTGACCCCAGCTCGCCCTGGGAATCGACCCCTAGCACCGACATCTTTAGCCTTGGGTCTGTCCTTTATACCATCCTTAGGGGGCACTGGCCGTATCGAACACAAAGCGGTTCATTTGAGACACTAGAGGAAATGGACCAATATGCAGTACATGCTGAAGATCTATTCAGGCAAGGTATATTCCCCGAGGTTAGGGATTTGTTTGGAGGAGAAATCATTCTCGGCTGTTGGACGAAGAAGTATGCAACTGTGCAAGATATCCTGAACGAAAAGGTACTACGCGAGTGTTGACCTCCACAACCTTACCTTCCTAAGGGTAAGGGCTAGGTTGATAACAAGGTACCGGAGCAATGATCGTTCACGAAGTCGTCAAGACATTGGCCTCATACAGGTAATTCCGAGAACTAGATGTATGCTTTAGATTGAATAGTCAATTAAGGAAAGACTGAGACTAGTTAACATAGGAAAGTCTCGCATCGATATCGTATTTGATTCCCTCACTCAAATGCCTGGAGCCCTCCGGTTCACCGTGGTCGCAGTGAGCCTGGCTCATTTGGATCACGTCGCTCCTAGGTGATCCATTAGGCCTTCTTCCTATTAGTTCGTGACAGAAGGCTAGTAATTATCAGCTAGCTTATGTGGTCAGCACTGACATGTTGAGGGAAGAATGGATCGACTTGCCACTAGGGATTTCTGCAATCATAACGGCCGCATTTCTCGCCTTCCCTTCTCGACCCGAGTGGTGTTCGCTTGAGTTCATGGCCTTCCCGGCTTATGTCACCGCAAGATTCAAAGTTGACATCTTCTTCGACATGGTCGCCACAGGAGTAGATTTTAGTAGTATAATACTGGGTGCACATGTTGAGCAAGCGTTATTGAAGTAGAGCAAGTAGGAGTTTATGGCGGTATAGGTCGTGTATATATTTTGATAGAAGCTCCGATACGTCGACAGCCGGGAGAGCAGGAAAGTGTTGACACCAACTCAAACTTATAGAGATTGCCATAGCGTATAGCTGCTTAATTGATGAAGATTTTATCTATTTAGCACAAATGTTCTGGTCGATTGGTAAGTGCAAGTCTGCATAGCGTTGAGCGGATCTCGCGCCAATCAACCCCGCTTCATGATAGAATTTGGCAACCATAGCGGTGCCATGCACTTGTTGTAACGCTACCCTATCTACATGTTAAGAGATACGGTTATTTTAATGCACTGATTGGAGATCACTCTGTCAACCCCTCTTTGCATTTCGGTAGTAGGATGCTCGTAAAGGTCTAAAAATGATTAGAGAGGGGTAGAAGGAATGGGAGGGGCGACGGGTAGAGAACTGACTCGGTTGTGTGAGGGGCTGGACCTAGCTCTATAGAGGCTCTTGGCAAGGGAAATTTAGAGGGTGTGGAATAGGAAGTTTTGTCCTCGAAAATCTAATCGTAGAGAAATTTGGGTATAGGTCACTTAGCCCAAAAGTTACACTGCGGCACAGAAGTCAGTGATTTCGCAATGTCGTTACAGTCAGAAGTCCACTATCTGCACCCCCGTCAGCGAATCCAACAAAAGTCTATTCCTCTCTCTCTTTTTTTCTTTTCTTTGGATAGCCGCCTCAGGTGATACCATATCTCACCGCAAGATAGATTGTGGGCCTTGTCCCAGCGAATGCCAGCCATCACAGTTGTTCCTCTGAACTTAAAGGTGATGGGACATATACTGCAGATGGAAATGCAATGCAGTGCTCCTTCGCTTATAGCCCCTTCAAGATTATTGAAAAAGGCTTCGATGCGTGAGGTCATGCGACTGTGCACCTTTTGTATTTGTTTAGATGGTCGCGGGTAAGTCTTCTTGTCATCCTCTCTACTATCCTCCTCGTCCTCCGCTTCGGATATGCCATCACCGTCGTCTTCATCAAACGCGTTTGAATTAAATTCTTCGTTAAACAGATCTTCGACCTTGGGGCAAGGGGTATTTTCTATAAAGGCGCTATATATCTTCCGGATTTCCTGGTTACATAAGACTCATACTTGATTTACCCAAATTTTACTACGACGAACCTTGGGCGCATTCCTGAGCAGACTTGTTTCTGTTTTGGCCTGGGTGAAGCCCTCCAATAATTTTCTTCTAAGCAGCTTGAATTTGCTTCTCCGTATCATCCTGTTCTATACTAAGCAACTTATACTATGTCGCTTTCTGTTTTATTAATTTCAGAGTGCAACTCACCTTTTTACGCTGCTCCTAAGGATTTGTCTTCGAGGAGCCGGCTTCTTCTACTTCTATGGTCTAGAGGATCTGGAGATCATTGCCCAACAATTGATCGATTGGGCCCGGACAGCACCACCCTCGTTGCGCTCCGGCTATCCCCTACAAGCTTTGATCGTGCTCGCAGGTTGTTGTTGGAACCAGCGTGACATAGAAATAGCCGCGTAAACTTTCGACGGGTTTGTTGGCGGCGCTGCGGTTCCTACGTGGAACGCCTACTTCCCCAGGGTATCCTTCTTACGACTTCGTCATGCCCGTCGGTTCGGTGCAATCCTCCCGTCTCTGAGCGTCTATGCGCAGGCCGTCTGCCAGAAGCGCCAACGAGCCCGAGCCCTATTCTCCACGCGACATTTCAACGTATTATTCAACCGAGCCTTCAACGGAATAGGCAGCTCTCCTAACTTATCTTTCGATTGTCTCTGGGCTGCAAGACAAGACCTGCCCGTCGCGTCCGATATGACCTCGCATTTCATCAATTTCACAAAGCTCGTTCCATCGTCTGCACAGTTTCGTGACTTTGCCGGACCCGTCATAACTTCGAGCATGCTGCTAGATCAATACCCCCCGGAGACGCATCGTAGGTGACCGAAAGCCATGGCTGCTCGTACGTGGGCTAACTGCTTGCTTCTATCTTAGTCTTCTCGCCTACCGAGGCACACCACGAGCTGTACCATGCGATCTGTCAGCGAATTGCAGAAGCCGCTGGCGAAAGAGAGCGTGAAGATAGCGCACCAAATTTGAGCTCGCTTCCCAATTATGTCCTGTATTGCTCGACAGAGGAGAGACACAGCTCATTTTAAGAGAGTTAGGTATGTTGGCGTTATGACATTATGATGTATTTGCACTATTCGAATCCTTCTATAGAGCCTAGTTAAGGGAATAGAGTTTTTTTACTAGATCAATCATCTATGATATTGCTAGCCAGAACCTGTGACTTGCAGGGGCCTATCTAGTCGTTAACAATATCTTGGGTTTTACATCCCTTCTATAATCGCGAATGATTCCCTTTGGAAAATGTTAGCTTCTAGGACAGTTAAGATTTCTTGTTTGGCAGCTGTAGAACACGATATGCTGAAAGGTTGACTGCGCGGTCTCTCTCTCTTGCTTCACAATTGAGTAGAAAATCGGGCTGTGAGCGAGCGGGGTGATCAGAATTAGGGTCCCAGTCCCGAAATGCCCTGGTTTTGATCTTATTCCATGAGTGTGGTAACCATGATGGCTGAAAGAAGTAGGTGTAAATGGTTGTTATAGCGCACGGCACGTGAAACAAGAAGTTAACTAAAGAGTAGAGGAGATGAAAAGGGATAGATATGAACTGGCTTTCGCAACCCGGTGCAAACACTGCTGTTGGTTCCCTGCTTGGTTGCGCGGATACACGGGGCAAGAGCATATAGACGGCCTTCGCCTAGGAGGAAACTGAAGGTATTACAGATTGCAAAATAGAGGCAACAGCTTTGAAGAGCCCTACATTCTTGTACACTAGTATAGTGCCATTGCCTACGCAGGGCTGCTACTCGAGAGTAGATAGAGCTAATCAATCAATCTGAGACCAACCCTTCAACCGCGCCATCGAGCTTCTAGAGCAAGTGTGGCGACTTATGGCCCGAGTCGAGTGGGAGAAAGTGTGGGATTGGCAGAGCGTGGCAAAGGAGATGGGGTTGGATTTCGCCTGTGCTTGCACCCTGATGCTGAACACTATTTCTCAAAATAGTTCTCTGACGAACTTGTGGGTAAAAGCTCTCGTGGCGTTGGACAAGGGGGCCGATCTTCCTCAGGCAGGTTCTCTTCTTGTAGATCTCGGATCAGGTCGCACAGGACTGGAGAGAGTCTGTCGAGCGATAGAAGAAATTCGTCGTCAAGTTTTGAATCCGACCTGACAGTAACCGTAGCATGCTGTTCCATGTCACAGAATGTAGACGCATGCATTCGTTGCCACGCTTGTTCAAGGCTCTTCCGGGAATCGTCGATCTATCTGTAAGCGATACAGACATATCTGTATCATTCTCCCGCTCCAATGTGGGTGGGCATCGTCACATTAGATCAAGCCATCTGAAAGTCGCATCGGGCGCCGTTTCCCCATCCATGATACCATCCACATATGCCTCGCTAATAAGGTTAAATCTACCATTCCGCAGCGGTCGAAGGATGTACGGCACCTGCGCTGCCCCAAACCATTTCGCGAGCTTGATGCTCTAGTCGGCGCCTCTGTGGTATTCTTAGTTCGTCAGGTCACTCCCCTGGACTCCACTCACCCTAATACAAATCGTCAAACCCATACTTTTCAGGCGTTCCACACGGAAGGAAAGATTGACGGCCCCTTTTCGCTCGCAGGTCGTGCGGGTGATCCAATGGGCACAATAAGGTATCTAGGCCTAAAAATATCTAAATTGTAGCCTTCGTCTAACGCCAAGAGCCTCGCAACCTGCTCACTTGTCAAGTTTTGATTGGACACTATGGCGCACCCTGGTTTTTCCACCGCTAGGTCAGATTGTCCCCACGCCACCCCAGTAGCTGGAATCCTCGAGGGATTATTATAAAGTTCCTTCCAACTGCGGCATAAATTGACCTCGTCTATCGCCTTATCATTGCAAGTCACCTTAGATAAATTGCCCTAAAGCAATGGATGGCGATCCGCAAGTGCCAGCTAACGCCCCACTCGACACCCCCGGCAGGTGGGTTTCATTGCTACTTAGTCAACTGATGAATTACGGATCGTATGACCGCGCGCCCAAAGGTTTCCGAGAATCGTGGCAAGCTGTTCAACAAGCGAACAAAGACTCAACCCCAAGGATATTTTTCGATGCTGGAGGATTTCATGCCTGGTTTGCATATCTAATCACGAAGAACTCCACGGAGAGTTCACGCCATTTCTCTGGTAAATCCGAATGCACACAGCTGATTGCTGAGCTCGAGGATGAACCTATCCAATCTCGCAAGCTACTAGCCGAACAATTGGCCCTGTGCGTGGGAGGCGAACTCAAGACAAATGTTTCTCGTCTATGTCACAGACTCAACCTGTCGGAAGATGAAAGTATGCGCGGTTCACACAAGAGATGTCGTAAGTTCTCCCGAATGGGCTTGCCGCTATTTGCTAACTGGGCGAAAAGGCACATCAGCTGACAATGCCGACATGACTCTCTCTCCAAATAACCTTCTGCTGAACCCGATACCTGGTCAAGGGGAACACGCTCCTGTCGAACCAAGCGACACAAACCATACCGCCTCTGCCCTATACCCTCCCGAATGTGCCCCCGAAGCTGAACAGATCTTGGTCAACGCGTCTCTTGCCGTAGCTGTCAAACTTTTCCCGGAGGGGATTGGGGACGCTATTGTAAGGCATTCAAAGAGTAGCAACATGGTGGCAAGTATATCGATGTCATTTCCGAATGCCTTGCTTAAGGAGAGGATCGGTTGCCACATGGCAATAGAATTATCACATGAAAAGGCACCACGATTTATCCAAGCACTATTCAAGGTTGACTTGGAAACCAGAGCAGGCCTGCGATACGTGTGTCTACCAGATGGTGCCGAAATAGTTCCCAATCCGCATTTCACCTTCCGGCAATGCCAGCGGAATGCCATTCTCACTATATTTGGTCCTGAGGTGAGCAATGCGATTTTCGCAAGCCCAGGCTATCAAGAGGAAGAAAGACAATACCGCTTCAAGACAGAGAGTGTTTGGGGAGTTGTTTCACAGGGAGCAGAAGAATCAGTAGTGATTAACCTGTCCCTGGGATTGTGGGAGGGAACTCAGATTTCCGAGAAATTGTTCCCACGGCTGCAGTGATGTCTCTAGAATAGGGTGATTTCTTTGTCGTGCTTATAACTGTTTCACCTTGCCACCTTCCTTGCCGAACCAAAGACTGATGCCTTTTGGCACTATCCCTTCACCGTCGCATGGTGATTTCTCTTCCGCTATCGGCTCCCATTCACTGCCAGTTCGATAGACCCGAATGATTGCGCTCTGCCAGTACACTCTTTGGCCATATCCCACAATAGTCAATGGACAGCTCGCACCATCGGCGAAAAAGCTTGAGTCCTTCGTAAGGCTCTCTTTGGAGAAAGACTAAACTTGGAATTAGACAAGACTTGTTCATGATTTTCTTCACTGCTTACATACCATGGAAATTTTCTAGTGAAATTTAAATCTTCAGGGTTGTAGGACGTCGCTAACCGGCTCGTTGTCTTTTAAGAGTTTTATGAGCTTGCTAGGAAATACCTCGAAATGTGATAGTATACTTGATGAATCCCTTTTTAAAGAAGCATCTCGCAGGTCAGGCATACACGCCACAGATGTCTGGGGCTCGAATCGCAGGTGTAAAGCCGTCCACTTTGGTGATGAGGGTTGACAAGGCACAAGTTTGACCTGAAAGCCTGACAAAATGGTGTGTTTGGGCAGGAATGTCGGGCGTCCCAGACTTGGCAGCCACGAATGGGAAATGAGGGTCATAGGGTGACACACATAGGTACCAAGGGATGAAATTGGACAGAGTTTTGTGGGGGTCATTCTCGGCTCGGGGAAACTTTATGGATTGAAGGGAGCTTTGCGGAAAGCTTCAGACCCGCAGTCTTTTGATTAAAGGGAACTTTACAGGTAGTTTTGGCGGAGGTCAGTCATTGCAGCTCAAAGTATCCTGATTGGTCTAGCATAAAATACTTTCTAAAAGTCCCAATGTAAACCTATAATTCTAGTTGTCGATTCTGCTAGCACATCTTCTAGCACGTCACTTGCGTCACCAATCAACCCTAAATTGGCAGTTGCAGACGTATGTCGTATCAATCAGCGTGTACTGTGTGTCTTGCTGTTAGTTTTAATTTCTTGGTAGACATATCACATTAGTCTTTCTCATCCCAGATATGGCCTGCATGCCGGCCAATGTGGGAATGACTTGCATATCATGTTGTAGGATCACTGCTTGTCGTGACTATGAGACGGATTTTTGACTCCATAATTCCAATCCAAGGTGTAAGTATCCTCAACCTTGATCTTTCCATTCGAGGCTCTTGAGCGTACTTGGCGGGCTATCGATATGAATTAGTTTATGTCTCCACCGAGCAACCGCGTGAGGTGCCACTGATGTTGGAATTTAGTGACTGACCTAAGTGTTTGCATATGGCGATAGAAGTAACACAGTTCATTTGCCGTTCTACGAACCTTCCATATTACTTAGACTTATGCCAGTAGTTTATTTTATAGAAGATCCATTCTTCACACCCACGATAGCGAAAAAGTTCTTAGTTAATAGGGGGTATTGTATCATGAAGAAATATTAGCGATGTTCCGGCCAATGATATGTATGGCCTCACCGACAGAGACCTGGCCAGGAGTCGGTCAAAGTATCACCGTGGTATCCAACTAGTGTGCCGATATTCCTTCGTAAAATACTACTAATAAGCATCGCTTCTGCCTCTAAGGCCGCCTAACTATACGCAAGCCACTGACCTAGTGTGTATAGCCGAGTCAACGGAGACTTTGAAGGTATCAGCCAAGGTAAAGACCATGACTTCCGACCCCTGGGTCAAAATAGTATGTTGTCGCTGAGCTCTACAGCAGTACATCTCCTCTCTTTAAGGCTATCTATGTATAAATAATAAGGGTAGATATAAGCTATCTATACTAAAAAACGATCTTTCTTACCTAGTTCTACTAGTATATAACCCCAGACCTATATACGCCTCAAGTTAATAGAATGTAACGGCTATCTAAATTGGACGCCTTACGTTAGCAAGGTTGGCCAGCATAACTAACGAACATTATACCCGTTTCTATTCCTATTAGTTCGTTAAAAAAACAACAATAAATTATAATTTAAAGTTATCTAAAGCTAGAATATAATAAGCAGTTAATCTTTATTATAGTCTTTAAAAAAATAAATATATTTTTAACTTTTATTTTTAACCATTATAATATTTTTACGTCTTTAAAAAGCTTTTATTAAATTTTATTTTTATTAATAGCTTAATTTTTTTACTTATTATATATTTGTTTATTTATACTTATTATAAATCAGCTTTGTTATTATTTAAACAAAAAACATTATTATAGGGCAAACTTTTTATTTATATTTATTTTAATTATTTTAACTTATTATTAAAATAAATTAAATATTATTAATATAAGCTATAATAAAAATAATTAAAATAGTTTTTAGTATATTATTAATAAAATTTTTAAAAAATAAATAGTTTATTTATTANTTTAAAAAATATTATTTTAAATTAATATATATTATAATAAGTATTATTACTTTAGTTCGATCCGGTTTGTTAAGTGGCATATATTGGATGCGCCTAGTAGGTATCGCTGGTACCGAGATATCGATCGGCGTTAGGCTAAGTCCGACGCCTGGTACGCGGGCCATATTTAGGTAGTCGTCATAGCGACAACCAGCACTAGAATCACCTGTAAGGTCAATATTGACACCGCAGTAATTGATCTCTCTACTATTATACAATCACCGCATGCTGTTACCAAATTGCGCGAATCTGTTCGGCATGTATGAGATACAATCCTGGCTATCTGGATTACCCGATTGTGCCTCACTCCAAGCCCCGTCAATAGGGTTGTCGTCGATGCCTCGAACGCCGAGTCCAACTAAGCGTCGAAGGCTGGAGAGCACTGGGGATGATGATTACGACAACAACAACACCGATGAAGCGAGGAACGATACGACCCCACGACCGAAACTACCCCCCATAAAGCACTCCTCCTCCTCACGCGACAACACATCCTCATCTGACGCCGACAATCAGCCCTTCTCTGCGCAGGAATATGATTCCGTCTCCCGAACCTCGTCGCGATCCACACGGTCTTCTCGCTCGTCGCAAAGTCCCGCTCACAGCCATCCCCAGTCAAGCGAGATCTTGCCATGCGTTTCGCTCGTGACCTGCCCATTCAATACCGTCCCATCTCCTGCGCGTCCGACAGCATTCAAGCCCTTGCAGAGCAGCTAGCAGACCTCGAAAGCAAGCAGGGCATCCTACCTGGCTGTCTCCGGTCCACTATACAGGCCTACCGATCCCCCAGCGAGCCCATCAGGGACTACATGTTCGACAATCGGCATGATGGTCAAGGGTCCGATATAGAGATGCGGAATATGGACAGAGAGCTAGAACGTCTCTTAGAGATTCGGGATAATACTCAAGAATGCAACAGCAGGGCGCGCGTCTTCCACGAGGTTGAATGGAACGAGACGGCACACTCTCCCATGCTTCGACTCGTCACCAAGAGGATTGCGACGTTGGCATGTCGAAACCTGTACGCCCTTCGAACCCCCCTACTTTCATGTGGCATGATTCCCGATGAGAGAAACGGCGGAACTGACCATTCTGTTGCATGTCCTCGTTTAGTACTCAAACAAGCTTATCACCGCGATGGGCAACCCCCGAGTTCCAAGACAGTCGGATTGACTATGGCATCTTCGTCGCGCCCGATCCTGATACCGACCTGTACTGTCGCATCTTTACCTACATACAGCAACGACAGGATGCCACAAGGACAGAGCTAGGGCAGATCAATCCACTTACAGACATCGATATCGACCGTCCACTCGCCATTGCTGTTGAGACTAAGCGTCTCGCCCCCGGTGTCGAGAAGGCCAATACTCAGCTCGCCAGCTTTGGGCGGTCGATGCTACGCTTTCAGCATGACGTCGCGACGTTTCTTGCCGACACGCGGATTCGACCCCCCCTGTCCGAAACGAACGGCTCTGATCACGCCTTTGTCTTGCCATTATTGACCGTGATTGGCCCAGTCTGGGAGGTTGACTTCATGGTACGCGAGAAAGGCCTTGCGGTACGTCTGATGTCTCTGTTTACTGAACCTGGATCATTGCACTTGCGCCTTTCTGCAAGTTGATTTGAGTAATGCATACTAACGATGTTCTACATCTAGGTTATTTATGGCCCGGTCCCTGTCGGCTCTACGCAAACGTTGACAAACTGTTACCGACTATACAGATCCCTTGACATCCTCTTCCAATGGGCACATCAACACTGCGTCGAGTGGTGGACTGCCATGCTACAAACTACATGAAGGAGAAGCTGCATCCATACAGAGGGAGGACAGTACCCTTGCCAGTTCAAGTTGGACACAATATGAGTAAGAGCACGGCTCGTGATGATCAATAGGCGGCGATTTCAGGCGTTCGAGATACCCTTTATTTTATATTTCCCCAATAGATAATATTGCGACTTTAGTCACTCTTGTCAACCAGTTAATTCCCAAGCCCCTATGAAGCCCTTGGCGTTTAAATACTCAGTCTTTACTTTTCTTTTTATAATATCCTTAGCTAAGCTTTATTTATAGTTAAAAAGACTTTTATTTGTTTATTTAACTTGATTTGTTTTATATTTATTTTAGCTCTAGGTTTTTTATGTTATAAAGTAATATTAATAAAAACTTAATGTTAAATGTTAAAATGTTATTTAAAAGGTTAAAAGGATAAAAATCGTACTAAAGTAAAAAATTAATACGTATAATAAACATATATAGGGCTAAAAAAAAGTTAAAAAACAAAGTTATATTTAAAAAACAAAGCTATAAATCAATAAATGCTAAGCAGTTTAAATTAAGTGCTAGCAGCCTATAAAAAGAACGAATCGGAAATAAAAAACTGTATTATAGTAGAAAATACTAATAACTAGTAATTTAATCGAATACGTTAATATTTACAGCTTTAAATAGAAGGGGTTAAAAATAGGTGCAGTGGGCCGTGACGTAGTGGGCCGTAGGGGGGCAGGTTATCTTAGTGCCGAGTGCGGGGTGCATGTATTGTCGATTAGCCGCTTTGATGGCGTAGTATAACATGACGGATTCATGTAGTTTCAAACGAAACTTTTGCAGACCAAGGTTATACTCGAGAAGCGTGTTAATGACGTTGAAATCGGGATGCTCTTTTACTTCAATCCGTAGAAACTCTTCAATTAGAAGGCTTTCTAGGAATGCATCTTGCTCGGCAGGTGTATATGATCCCCGACGGAGCAGATATGTGCGTAGAGATTCGATTCCCTGACTTGCTGAGTGGTGAGCACCGGAACGTGTGACCTCTGTTTTAAACCGGGTGCTGTGTTCAGCGAGATGGGCGTATAATTCCGAATTTTTGAAATATATGTAGTCTAGGCCTGTTGGCATCCATTTCCTGGGAGTGTACATTGTGTAGTAAGGTTGTTTAGAGACGCCAGGTTGGAATTTAACGAAACGGGGACAGCCGGCAGGTCTGGCAGACATGTCGATGTTAGCACCAGCTTCTACTAAGAACCATTCTAACATCTCTGATACAGCAGGGGTTTGCAGTTCGAAGGGAACGTTTAAACCACACGAGCCTTCTGCGACTGCGTACAGAAATCGCCATAAAATCTCAGATTGCTGGAATTTTTCTGGCTTTAAAAGAGCTGCACTGGGTTTAAATACGTGCCCAGCCAGGATTTTGGCACATTCGACATGCCCCTTTGCTATTGAGTTTAGCACTGCAGCAACATAACTATGCTCCCAGTTATAATAGTCTTTGGTCCGACGCTTGGCCTGACGCCGCATCTGTAGTAGGAGTTGGCATGAATTGACACAGCCAAGATTGGCGGAGAGTTCGAGATATAGGGCGTGCTTCATCCAGTTCGGATGTAATCGGCGTATGACATCTACAAGGCTGAAGAAGTCGTCTTTCCGATTTAGCTTACTAAAAGCTTCAGCTAGCTTATCGACAGCCACCCGGACAGTTAGAGAATCGCTCTCTAGCAATTTTAGGAGGATATTTTTTGGTGTCTGATTAATGATCACCTCGAGAGCTTCATCTAATGGCATCCCAGTCCTTATGCCCGACACGTCGTCGTTAGCGAGCCGATACAAGGCTATTGATAGTTGGGCAATATGCGAATTAATGTCTGCATCTTTTGAACTTTGACGGAGAGAGTTTGAAACCTGGTGAGGGCGACCGCATAACCACGTCGGCCGGAAGCCCATATACGCGGTCTATTCCATACTTTAGCGAATGCTGAACTGACACGATGCGTATTAAAGCCACAGAAACATGGAATGTTACGCTTAACGCTTACCATCATTGCATTCTCTAGCACCTGATCGTCTAATCTCTTTCCAAGCTTTGTCCCATGGTATTCGTGTTCCGTTGAAGTATATCGTGGTATGCCTATGACCACTGTTCACGTAATGCTGATAAATGGGGTGCCAGTCTTTTTTCTTCATCTTCTTCCGCAAGCCTAAATCGCGCAGCTTTGATTCATAGGTTGACAGACTGTTCACGTATAATTTATTAGCTGAACCTCATTGTTGCACGTAGCAGGTTAATACTCACGGCGTGGTGGGAAAGTTATATTCATTCTCCATTACTTTCTTTACGTTCTTGAGGGTTTTTCGCTCGTTCAAGTACAGGCGCCGAAAAGCCTTCTCGTTCTGTCTCCATATATCGTCTTGCAGCCCACCGATCTGGCGCCTGTGAAGAGACATGATTGTGATGTTGTCGAGTTGAATCGGAACTTGGAGATGGAGCGTAACAACTTCTTGATCTCTTGAGAATGATGGGATGGAATATAATTAAAGCGAGCACTGAACGCACATCAATGGGACATCCCAGGATATTTATGGATGGCTGTGACAGAAAGTACTGTATATACCAAATGATTCCCGCCCCTATCCTTCATGCCCCCAGGGGAGGGGATGTCAGCTGTCCAAAATCTGCCTGCATCAGAACTGCACATTGATGCATCTGTTCATTCGTCGATGTAAGCCACACTGCCCGCTCCAAATATTTCACAATTTCTGGCGAAATACTATTGGTCGACACCATGTCCTGTCCAATTTCTGGCTAGGCAGCGATCCCAATCGTTTACTCGGAGCGCAGCTCAGATTTTCAGGTCCATGCAATGCGCCATAGTTACTAGGCGGAATTTGTATGTCAAATGGCACGTCCAAAATCTGGTACATGGCAGGCACTATAAGTCTTATTCGACAGCTTGTTCCTTTGAAGGTCTTGTCCAAAGTCTGACCGAATGCTCTATCTGTTCACGTACAAGGGTCATCCAAAATCTGTGCACTCCGTCTCGGAGCATAGATGGGCTCGCGCATGGCTAGGCGCCGCCAGCATGAGAAAGCAGCACATATACATACAGTCTCTCCACGTCTAGTTTGCAATGATTAGTGTAAACAATTCAAGACTCAAAAAATCCGTCTCTTTCTTCATCATAGGTATAATTACGATTCTCTAGTCCATCCCGAAGCATTTCACCAAGGGGCCTACGCTCAAACAGCAACAACACCTCACCATGACATTAACAGACCCAGCCATCATTGGAATCGTCGCCTTGCTTGTGACGTGTATTCCTGGCGTAAGATGGCTCTCAAGAACCATTCACCGCAAGCTCCGTTCTCGACAGAACAACTCCTCCAATCGAAACACGGTACTTCCGTTATCCGACAGATCCTCACCCCTCTTCGGTCCCCCAGAGGGTGTCTGCATAGATCCCTGTGTTGCATATCCAATTAGAGCGACCGGACAAGTAACACGCATGTGGATGCCACCAAGCCCAACCATTCCCGGCTCAGAAGGCTTTGTAAGTCCTACAGTTGACTGTTTGGTCGGGAGGACATGTGCTAATCTCTCACTAGGTCGCTGTCTCTATGACCGCAGCAGTTATCTGGCCAGCAGTTAACCTCCCACCTCGCCGAAGCGGTAGACTATTGTCGCATACCGGTCCCTAGCCTGAATAGCGAGTAATTCCTTATTACGAACAATTACTATCGACCCCAAACATCTCACATACTACCCTTCATCCTCACAGCCATACCTTAGGATGAACGAATAAACTTATCACGAAGATATAAATTTATACTTGGTTTAAGAGTCGTTTATCATTTTATCTATTCCTGTACTTATGGCAATGGATTTAAGGGGGGGTATAACTTGACATGTACGCTGGCGCTGGCTGCCCACCTCGTACTGTATTTTACACCATGAGTTCCTCGCTGTGAAGCGCGTACGCGTTTCAAAAGCTCTCAGACTCTGATCAGGCTTTCCAAATTCCTATAGATAATATTGAGATAATCACCTAGCGTGATGGCGATGGCTCGTGTTAGATTTGACGTTAAGAATGCGATAAGCGAGGCTCAGAGAGCTCTTTATATCACTTGTGTCTGATTCAAAGTTCTGATACATAATCTCGATCATACGAGTCATAAAGGATATTTGAGGCACTAAGACTAACCACAACCTAGAGGATCTTTTATGCAAAGAGTTATTTTGTCTTCCTCTGACCGAAAGTATTCATCTAATACTTAATAGTTGAATATTTATAGTTAAAAATCTATGCTACTATTTGGAAAGACGCATTCGACGCTATGAAGTCGCTCGAAAGCGAAATCGATTACATCGATATTGTTACTGGTAATGCTTGTATCTTACATCTGGCCTACCGTTGCTGACGTCAAGATAGAACATATTAAGACTCATTTCAAACCGAATGTATACGTCCGATATACATCGATCTAGCTGACGCTGTGTAACTGCCTCCGGTGTCGCCGAGGCTGCCCAGACAGGTAGGTTCATGATCCGGCGGAACGAGACGTGTGACGGCATGATGAAGGTGCTCAAATATCGCACGGCTAAGGCCAAGTGCCCACGACTGCCAGCCTTCCAGCAAGACATACAGATTGAAGCCAAATAGCTATTGGTCGGCGAGGATCACGGGACCTGTCAAGGTGCCTCGATCGGAGGCAGCCGGAGAGGAGTAGGCCAGAAGCACGGGCCCTAAAGCTGTCTATGAATAGGGGTAGAGGGCGAAGTTCCATCAAAGAATAAAGTAGGAAGTCAAGGACCCTTTAGACCCAGAGAGGATTATTAGTTGAATACGAACACTATTCTGAACCCTTAAGCACAAACCCTTCTCCCAGTATAGCAAACTTAAGTAATCATTCACAACAATCCCCTACTGCGCCTATCACTGTAGCTGTGATTTGGGGGCTGGTATATCAACATATAAACTCGAGATCTATCCCATTCTTATATATTCATGTAACGCCATTACTTATACTAATTATTCTTTCGACCATTGGCTAGAACCGCCGACAAGAGGGATTGTCTCCCAGCCAGCCTTCTCCTGGGCACTCTTGCCATTATCCAAAGATTGCGTGTCATTTTCAGCTGGCCTTTTGTGACTGGACACCAGCTTTCCGTCTTTCCAAGGGTTGGCGCGGTCAATGAGCACAAACATATCTTCGTCCTTCTCCATGACGGCGCCTATGGGCGTGGAATTGGAATTCGCAGATTCAGGCTGGTCTTTCGCCATCGTAGCGGTGTTTGTCGCGAGATGATGAAGTGGCTCTAGAGTCGAGAGAACTAGTTCGATAGGTCAAGTGACGGTTCAAGATGTTAGCAGGGGCATTTATAATGTATTGATAGGGTAACGAACTTGGATGTTGTCGCCATCCCCTGGTTTTGTTCTTGAGTGAGAGAGAGTGAAAAATATATTTCTGTAATTATGGACACGGAGTGCGTGCTACGATGTAGTCTGCGGTAATACACTTGTCGGGACACCGTGTTCGGTACGACGAGACTACCTTCTATAGCTCTCTTAGTCCTTCTGCTCGAACAATGTTGTTAATTAGTTGACTGCTTGCGATAACTGAGTAAAGTACCTAAAGAACATCGCGTGAGACAGGCGAAAACCTAGCCAGAGAGGCTCGAGTATTGCTCGTGTAGCGCTATGTTGATAGATTCAGCATATTTTCTCATAACCGCGAGCGAGAACGCTAAAATAGTAAAGAAAACTGACTTATACCACATCGACCCGCAGAACTCGAAAAACTTAGTATAAATATTGATGCCCAAAAATGCCAATTTAAATCTTTTTGTAGTGGAATCGCTATATCGCAAACTATGCTTGTTATATTATTAGATTATATAACTAGAGACTTACTTGTATTGTAATATAGCTAAAATCCTACAATTATTTACGAGGAGAAAAAACCCTTCTTTTTATATATTATACCTAGGTTCTATTTTAGCTTTATAAATTGTATATATAGTTATAATTTAGTACTATACGTAAATAAATTTATTTTTATACTATATTTGTTAGCCTTAATATAGTAGCTAGTAATTTACTAGAACGTTTTAGTACTTTAAAGGATTATTTAATTAGCTGCTAGTTTTTATTACTTATTTTTATTAAAATTAGTATTTAATTGGATTAGATTAAATTTATTAAACTATTAAAAATATTATTAAAAAACTAGTAAACCTAAGTTTAGTATAGCTTATAAAAATTAATATAATTGCTGCCTAGCTAACTAGCTATAGTTAACTAAAAATATTATAACTATTATAAANAAATAAATATATNNATAGATTATATTAAGAACTTTNGAAAGTAATACTTAAAATTTTAGTATAATATTAATTAACTTATTTTATTTATAAGAGCTAAAAAAAANTTAGCTAAGTTATACCNTTAAAACGCTAAAAAATAATTTATTAAAACATTAGTTAATACCTAGCTTTTTACTATTTTTGCTTATAATAGTATTAATATTAATAAATAAATAAATATAGNAAATATAATTAATATANTTTGNTTTATATATTTTTTTAATTTTAAAAAAAAAAAAAAAAAAAAAA
>NQIM01000641.1:0-17836 GCA_003426235.1 Xylaria polymorpha
CCCCCCTTCCCCCCCTTCCCCCCTTTCAACCCACACCCACCGTCGCCACTACTGTACCACTAGGTACCAACCGGCCACGCCCTTACGCCCCCCATCCCATATACCACATACAGTACAACACACCTGTCCCCGCCCACTCGCTTTGGCCCTTTGTGGTGCTTCATTTTCTGGTGGTGCGGTGGAGTGTGTCATACAAGGTGGTATGCGTATATATGGTATATAGCTCGTGTGCACAGGGCGTGGTACAGCAATATAAGTAGATACTGTACGAAGTACTATAGTAAATATTCAACCCCGTCTCGGTGGATTCGTTGGCTACTATTCCAAGTTCCGGCCACGACGGAGTGCTCATCCATACTCTTCTCGCTCTAGCAAATCAAGCAAGGTAACCCCACTGTAGCTCTAGAATCCAAGCTTGGTGCTCCCAATTGGCCTATGATGTGCTTCGCGTCGCTGTCATCTCGCCCATGCTGGAACACCACCTCTCAATAGTAGACAGCTAAGTAGACTAGAGTCCCTGCTGGGAATCCTGCTAAATATCTGTATGTACTGGAGGGAAAACGGTGCCATTGCTAGTCAGCTTACATGCCTGTTACATTCTACTGTACACTGGCCATTCACCGTGATCTTGACACGCATGGTGAAGTAAGTATGAGGCAGAAAACATGCAGCGAGACTTGGAGAAGCGCCCGTTACTACGCGAAAACCACTCATCGCGTGCTCAATCCCGGGCGTGTAATTGGACTTCAGAGGAGTGATGGATGTGACGAATGTAGTGATAAGGCAATATTGAGAAATGGGGGTACTGTAAATAGATCCGAGCGTAAGTAGGCACTGTTGTTGTTTTCCGGTTCGTTCATGACGTTTACTATAGCGCCACTCTCCGACCACACCAACTACCTAATGTAAGTCCTACTATCTAAGTAGTTAGTAGCCACCCGACTATCAAATGGGCTTCGCGTTGCACTAATCGCCATCACCGATGATAGAGCTTCCCGCCCCCAAACCTCGACGAGGAAATGAGTCGAATGAACATGCAGTCGGTAATCGCAAAACCCTATTTCGCCACTACCTTGAGACATAGCATCTGGACGACGCGATACAGCAGAAAAAGGAAGCACAGAATTGGTGCTACCGACTGGTCTGCCACCGCGGGATGCCACAGGATTGGCCGTGACATTGCTGCACCAGATACCGAACAATCACACGGTCACTTGGGGAACCAAACACAAGGGAAGCTTCCAAGCAGCGATATGGGCCTGCACGCGTGGATGATCATAATGCGGGGGTTTTATTCATCCAGAAACAAAATACCTAGTGTTCCCTAGCTATGCTCCCGTACAGGTTTCCAGGTTGATTACTCATAGTACTATCTAGACTGCAGTTACGAAGTACGCCGCATCGGTAATCGGCCGTCGGCCATCGGCGAGACTAACCAGCCCACAGCCCATTGGTCGTTCCTTAGTGATCGATGCTGATGGCGCGGTCAATACGAGGCTCCTAAGTCTAGTGGATGGTCGAGAACACTCACTCTTCCCACATCCGCCCTTGAACAGCCTGGAGCTCGGCTTCGGTCATTCTGTGGCCGGTCGTAAAATACCCTGCCTACCGGTTAACACTCTTTGTCCCCTGTACAGTAGATTGACGATCAGCGGGGTGTGGCATACCAGCAGTGATCTTCGCATCTATTTCAACGCGTGAATCTGCGGGAATCAGGTCTTCAGGTAACTCGACTCGCTCGTGTATGGGAATGCTACGGTATCATTTGTTAGCCGGGATGGGGCCGTATGCAGAACAATATAAGCTTCGTACCCCTGGCCGACGATAGCATCATGCTTCATGCTGTAGGGTGTTAGTTACACAACAAAAGTGTGTTTTCCAGCGTATCAACTCACTTGCTCATACTTAGCATTCTATCAATCTTCTTAATACCAAGCCAGTGAAGGATGTCAGGCATAAGTGCTTGAAACCTCATGTCTTTGACTCCGGCGATATTTTCGGTCCTCTTGAAGTAGTCCGAAGCGCGATCCTCGCCACGCTTCCGTGCATTGTATACAACTGTTAGGGGTGTGGTTAATAATAATGGCACAACGAAGCTAAGCATCGGTTCAAGGCTTACGATACTACACATGGTTCCGTTAGCAGATTGATCTCGGGAGACGCGCAAGCCCCTCAGCTACGTACCTTGGTTACTTCACCGAGCGCTCGTCCTTCTTTTCTAAAGTAAATGACGACTCCACTACCACCGTTCTGTGCTTCTTTGACGGCCTCTTCGATACCAAAGATTAGATACGGCCTGCAGGTGCAGATGTCGGACCCAAACACATCGCTGCCGTTACACTACATCCCTTGTTAGACGATCCTCGGCTAAGCACCTCCGCAAGCATGACGTATTTACCTCGTCGTGGATTCGCAAAGACAATTTCACGTTCTCGTCCGACATCTTTGCCGGGTCTCCGAAGCAGTAAACCGTCAATCCGCCTAAAGGGTGTTAATCACTGCAGCCTGCCACCATCTGGGGACCATAATGATGATTTACCGATTGGAGGCAAGAAGACATTGATGTCACCGCGAGTGATAAGCTGCTGTTGTGAGAGACAGATACATTTCGAAAGTCTGTGGTCTTCATACCTCGGGAAAGCTGCCACCAGTATGCTCGAAGAGTGAGCGACGCAAGACACCCTCGTCTGTTCCATGTGAATCTTGTTAGAAGCAAAATGAAAGGTGGATGTTGAATATCTACATACCAATGCCGAATCGCTCGGCTACCCCTGGCAGATACCAGACCTAGATTGAGTGAGCTGTGCTACTCTGGGAAGAAAATACGGCATGCCAAACAAACTCACCGGCTCGACAGCGAATTTCGTCACTGCTAGTTCTCCCGTCTCGTTCAAGCAAACCTTTCCATCGGGTATTCTGAAGTTTGGTGAGCACAAGACGCGAAATATTGGGTCGTATCTTACAATCTTCCTCTCCGAACGCTCTCTTCCAGTTCCGGCAGCTATTCACATTACTAAGCTTTTGGTGGCGCATATTCGTTACTCTTCACTTACCTTCATGTGTGCCTTAGTAATGGCAATGGTTGGCCGAATGTCAACTATGTACAGCTCAATTTAGCGGTGCTTCGGCGACTCTGGGTGATACACGGGGGTAATCCTTTCTCACCATTCTCTTTCTGCATAGTATCTGCGTATAACCAAGGGGCCAAGTGACCCCATGGATCCATAGCTACAATCTTCTTCTTGTCAGACCATTGTGGAAATGGGCCAAGATTCGCAGCTGGCTCGGTATTGGTGAAATCCGGTCTGCAAAGTGAGGTTCAATCACCTATTCACCACATCTTATCATATCATCTTGGCACTCACCTATGGTTGACATTGAGCTGTTTGCTAGCAAGGGCGAGCGCAAAATAGATGGAGTATGAGCCACCATGTGCTGGATAGTAGAATACCTATGAGCGCCGGCTATTTGGCTCGTGTGATAAGAGATCCTTACCTCCAATAGCTACGTTACAGAAACATTGTTAGCGGCTTCTCACATGAAATTCTTGGGGTAGCTCACCATTGCGTTTTCGGATCGTCGATGAAGACCGGGACACAACCACCGGCCCCCTTTCCGGCCCTGGGGCGCCCCAGTTTAGAGGTATGGGATTTATGCCGATTTGCTTCGGATAGGTTCTTGAGTTCAGTCAGCATTGTTTACTTGAAACAGACACGCCCAAGGGTCGGCTCACGTGAGAATGATTCGGGAAGTAAACCCAGCTTTCTCCGCCTGTGTTTTCACGGAGGAGCTTTCTTTTGACGACGTGGCTAAGGCTGCTTGTGGGAGTGCGGCTTCTCCAGGGAGATTATTCTCAGGTGATGATTTCTCATTCAGGGTTGGACTGTGAGCAGGCGGCGCAAGGATGTCAAGTCGATGAGAAAACGACTCGAACTCAGCGGCGATCTTTGCCTGGTTCTCCTGAATGACCTTCAAAGCTTCAATAATATCGGTCATGCCATTTCCCACATCACCCGTACCTGATCCTGAGCTCGCCATCGTGAGGTCGAATCAGGGGATGGATAGTAAACAAACACAGCAGACGCAATTAGGGATAGTCGGGGACAAGAGGCCTGGAGGATCGGAATAATACTGTCTATTATGGATAAAAGGGTTCACGAGAATTCCAATGTAAGCGGTCAAGGTGAGTGAGGGATCTCTGCAGGAAGAGGTGACGGTCTGACAGGAAGCTGAACCGGAGATCGGAATGGGCGGCTCAGTTCAAGTTGCTTTGTTGCTTGTCTTATACAGTAACAGTAGGTAGACGGTGCAGCCCCGCAGATCTATCTTAGGTAGGTATCTGTATCTGTATCTAGTATGGAACACGTTCTACGACTATCTTGGGTTCGTTCTCCTATCTTTGGAGCCAGATGATTACTTAAGTACCTAACTCTAGGTAGCGCGAAGGTGCTTTGGCATTTGTTAATTTTACTTATCATTCCAGCAAGTCAGCAGCACTCTTAGTACGTGGCCCGGCGTCATATTTGAGTAAGGTATTGAGTCGAGACTCAGTTGAACTACCTAATCAAGAGCCCTGGGCGGAGGGGCACAACACTCATGACGGATAGAGGCATACGCTAGCCGTCTGTGGTATAGCCCGCATCGTCCGCATCACCCGCAACCACGGATGCCCAACAACGCACTGAACGGGGAACTCCGCGGTTAGGTTCCGAAGATAGGTATGTGCCCTTCATACAAATTGATCTTAGGTATCTACCGCATTACCCGTGCAAATTCGTATCGTCCAGTCAGGGGTCAAAWKCCGGGGCAGTGCGTAAAAAAAGCTCGGGCCTAACTTCGCCCCTATGATCCCCGGATTTGACCCTGACTGGACGATACGAATTTGCACGGGTAATGCGGTATTGTAGTGTAGCTTGAAGTTATGATAAGGCTCGTTTTGTCTTTAATAGAAAGTGAGTTCAAGTTGGGCTATAACTTACTTACTTACCTAATTAATTGCTCATTCAAGAGTGAACATAAACACACTCAATAACTCTAACCCCTCGTCTATTCATTAGGTCAGCATGCATTCGCTCAGTACCTACCTACCTACTTACCTGCACTCCGGACAAAACAACACGGATCCCGTGACAACAACAGATGCATCCCATGACCATACAGCTGTCGCCCCCCACTAATTTATTCGCGTTCCCATCAATTGATAGGCATAGCAGCCTTTTCTCGTCACCGCCTCGTTTTGCCCAAGTCCGACTACGCCTTCAAATCTCAGGGCCCCCTGTAAGAAACGCTATTCAGTTGTTGTGTACGCTTCTAGGGGGGGTTCGGGATGCGATAGATTGTTGCCGGTGACCCTGAACCGGCAAATACGAACAAGTCATGAAGATGCAGCCAGCAGTGCAATGTTACCAGCAAGCGCCACTGTCCTCAGTCTGTATAGCCATTATGTAATGCCTGACAGCTTCGTTACCTACAGTATGCGGTACCCGTTCATCTGTTACACAAAACACGCACACTGCAGAGCCATATTGTAGGTATAGGTAGTAGAGGGATGGTTACAATAACGCTTGGAGCATATCGGCGATCCGCAAGTTAAGTGGAAATGCAGGACCAACGGCCAAATTCAGCTGCTTCTCCCAATTATCTTGGGCTCCTAGTAGTTTATTCTGATCAGGATTCAGGCGTCGGTGCCGGCTACGGGCAGCAGACCGTTGAGGAGTATTTGGGGAACCTGCAAGAGTAATAAACAGGAGCAACAAATTATAAAGTCGGAAGCACCTGAGCGCAAATGTTAAGAGGGTGAATAAATGCCTCTAATCTATAACATGATCGTCGCTGGACGCCAAGACAGCAGCCATCATGATGGTACCTGGAACAAAGTCAGAGATAGAATTCGTAGCATTTGGACGCCTGTCTCCTAGGTATGAGCCGAATGACTTCCAGCAATTGGCAGACAGAATTTATATTAAGATCGGCCCCAGAGATGTACGCAGCAGCGGTTATGCAGTTTGATGCATCCGGAACTGCGTCGTCTTGTTACCAAAGAAGTCGACAGTATCATGCATCGCATCGGCTATGCATGATTTTAGGAGCCCCGTGTATGACGTAGGCAATAGGCACTTTTTGGTTGCACAAGGGTCTCTCAAACACCTTTCTATCTATATACAGAATTCTCTTTGTTGTGTGCCTTGCGACAAGTAATAAACATACAACGTTACCTCAGCATTAGACTAAGCGCGCAAATATTACAGTTGACGGTCAACGAGAACAATACAACAGTAGGATGCCACTCCGATGTCTACTTAATTATAAGAGGTCATCAGAACGAAGACCATCGAAATAACAAAACCTAATATAAAGCTTGAGCGAGGAAACACAGTTGGGTAATAATATTGTATCTTCAGGCGATATTCCAGAAATGAGCAAAAGGAAATTGGGTGGTTGTATGAAGAAACAGTTAGAGGGCTAATTAGTGGTATGAGTCGATCGTAACACGTTAGCTGGTGAGTTTGCACTGGTCTTCGGTAAATACTTAAGCTACTGGTACAGGTCATTAGTCAGGTTGTTAAGCGTGGGAAAGCTTATAGGGATGCTTAGTTTTCCAGGGACATGTCATTCTTGCGACGTGATGAACAGGTTTCATCAGGAGGTGCCTTTGTTGAGCTATGTAAAGAGGCTATCTCTACTGCCTGTTATAGTAGGGAGTTATCCTCACAACGACGCCATTACGGTAGAACGAGGAAGCACTGGGTGTGTAGCCAGAACTAACTTACGAAGGTATCTTGAACACCTTCAAGCAATAGCCCTGTATTTGTCTCTCTTGGCGAGATACTAATAGAGCTTTCTGCTTGTTTCAATATAACGCATTTACTTGCTAACTTTAAGAACACACCGCAAAGTTCTTGTTGTAGAGAATTATTTTTATAGGATCCTCTAATTACAGGGACTAAGATCGTCGTAAACAGACTTCCAAAATAATTATGTGAGACCTTTCTGCCCCTTAACCCCTATTGCCACTTGACACGCATTGAATCAAACCGGATGTAATTCTCACACATATTGCTATATCGTGCTGGATACACGGAATGTCTTTGGTATTCTAAAGCTAAGTATAAACCCGACACGAATATTCTGCCTTCAACTAAGAGTCGTGAATATAAGTATAAAATTGAGGCTGGCAACAATCTAACTGAGGAACAAAGACCTATAACATGACAACGATAAGTCTGTAATTTAATCCAGATCCCAATCAATTTCCATCGATCCCTACTATCAACAAACTCCTGCGAAACTATCCCAAAGTTTACATACCCGGGAGCTTTGAGAGCCCTGTTATAGGAGGTTAGTAAGTGTACGTAGGTAGTTACGAACCGGGTATTTAGACTTACATCCGTCCGTCTCCTCGCCGACCATATCCTTAACAGTGCATTTGTTGGCGGCCGCCATCTGCTGCTTCTGGAGAGAACCGCAGCCGTCATAGAAACACTCGGACTTGTTCATGGCTCGCTGGAGAGCGTCTCCTTTCCATCCGAACATATAATCCGCATGATTTCCATTTCCCTTACCGTTGAAACTCCATACGAAGGGGTTAGGAGCTCCCGAGGGCCACACTATAGGAATCCAGGTGTTAGAGATCTCGTTAAAGAGTAGTAGTATAATAGTAAGAGATTGATGATCTCCGGAGGAGATCAGAGATAAGGCAGTTGGCTTAAATGCACACTACACAAGTGGGGCACCCCTTAATACTTAGGGGTATTAAGAGCATACGTACTGCTGTTGAACTTGGATGTGTCCCAAACGGTCTCGTAGGTTACCTATGTTATATAGTTAGCAACTGCTAGGCTGCACACTTCAGACAGCTTCAGGAAGTAATTGGAGGGGAATTACCTGCGGCATCCGGACGGGATGAGAGGCAGGGCATGCAGGAGCGGCCACGAAACCATCCATGGTGATGGTGTTGTACATGTGCGATTGATGGTCGGGGCTGTCAAGGTTCTTTCCATCCCAGCATCTAGGCATAGTTAACATCAATAACTTTGACTTGGTATGAGCAAGTCGGTACTAACGCAGGGAAGTGGTTGGTGACAAAGATTCCTATAAAAAAAGGTATTAGTGTAATATTCATCATATAATTATCTTATAGATTCAGCCCTTACCGCCAGGGCATGGCGATGTTGGGAAATCTGGCGTTTCCATGCCTCTGCCACCGTAGGCAGTCAAGCACTGATATCGTAGCCCAACGTGTGGAGCGCCAGTTGTAGTTGGGCTGCCCACGGTCATGCGGAAACCCTATGATGTATCAGTGTCTTGAACGCTCAGCAGTTGTAGTGGAAGCGAGTGGGTAATTCTTACCGGTTGGAAGGTTTTGACGGGGTTCTGTGCTATCGTGTCCCTGGTAAGGTCGTGTTGAGTATAATAGACTGTGATTCCGCCCGAAGTACCGGAATAGCCGTCGAGGTTGCCAGGGTTCACGGGTATTACTGGCACACGGTGGTAGGAGCCGTTCTGATGCTTGAAATATAGGCTAGTACATTCAACGTCAATTATTGTTATTCAGAGTTTGATTAATGAGAGTTTCGGAACCTTCCGGGTATAATCTTGGCTTGAAAAGAAAGCTATATACTCAAAGAGCTACCGAGACAAGAAAGGAAATGGCTCACGCTGCCGTCCAATAATTGCTGAGATCTTCTGGGAACTCGCAGGTAGTGCAGGTAGCCCTCGCGGAAACATCGCCTTCCATAGTAGCATTAAATGCATTTCCGCCAACGATATGGTGAACATGTGCGGAGGGATTGGACCCAGGTTGGACAACGGGGTCAAGTCTTTGAATCGTGAGCGTCGAGCATTGGAAACGAAGTCCAGCCTGGACAGGCACCACGAGGGCGAGGGCTCCCGCAGAAATCCACTTCATCTTGACGGTAGACTCAATCTCGACAGTGTTTGTAGTAGGTAATAACGAGTCACAGTTGTAGACCTGCAGAAGGCAACAAAACGGGAACGGGCATTTGTCATCTTATATGTGCAAGTTTAGATCTGGACTATCTTGTAGTCCTCCGTCACTCACCCTTAGTAGCCCTGCTATTGACCAAGGGCAGAAAATCGTTTCCAGTTGTTGACAGGGCGGATTAATAGAAACGGCGATCTATGTAGTCCACGGCACATCGTGTGCAAATCAGCTTAGAACTCTCATTACCCGGATTATTATCCAGTCATATGAAGATTCCATCACCAATGTGATTGTTACTATATTTATTCTCGGTAAATGCCCCAGGCAGTGGTTATAACTGCCGGCAAATGCCTGCCCCGTGCTATATTGGGAATAAGGCCACCCAGTGGCCATCAACCGTGGCCTTGCCTGGGGATAGTACTAGGGCGTACCAAATATGCCTTTGTAAGGGTCTCGATGCCGAATACTATCGCGGCGAGGCTGGAAGAGTTGCCGAATAGGGGTACATTGCCATACCCATGACATATTAGGTATGTAGAGTTGGTGCTTGCCGCCGACCCTCCTGACCTGGGACCAACCCTTCGAGGCAACCCTGAAGCACTACATCATACAGTCTGCTTCAAGCAAATCAAGTGGCAACGACGTGGCCACTTGTATATAGTGTATAGTGCAGATGTGATGATCATCCTGGATTGGTAAAATATAAAAAAGATAGGCAGTGTGAAGAGCTAGCAATGTCATTGCTTCCCAGAACCGGGTTGTATTTCTTACTACCTCTCGACAACAGAGTCGTCTTCAAATAATAGGGGCACTCTATGTTATTGACCATTTTCAACATACTTGTTCTTGCTGGCTACCTACCTCCCTAAGGAACATAACTGATACTCAAATGACGTGTGCTCAAATTATTAACTGGAGACTATATTCAAGTCAAAGGTTCAAACTGACGGGCTCTAACATCTGAGTATAAGCGTACTGTGGTCTCAGAGTGAATGGAAACGGCCATGACGAATCAAAGTCAAGCTTCTGTATGTTCTAACCTAGATTTGCTTATCGATTAATCCCCTAGCAACGGCTGTGGCTGAGCGGTGGCGTAAGCACCTTCAAGGTTTGTTCTCCAGGCTAGATAAGGGCACTAATATGACGTGTCTGACGGTGCACGCCGCCATTGCGAATGTGAGCCAACAGATCCCATCCAAGCGCATTGTTTGTTGAGTTGGCGCCTGTCCATGTAAACAGCAATGTTTGACTGCGATGTGTGCATTGCCTCAGTTTCCGCAACCAACCTAACGTGAGACCGACTATCTTGGGCGCACCAAGTCCTTTGGCTAAAAAAGTGCTTTGTTTGTTTGCGCCTTGCGCCTCGAGACTAAATCTTGTACACACGTCCTGTGTCGCCTCCGGAACACCAACGAACCACCCAGGTTGACGCATTCACGATGGTAAGCGGTTCAACTGCAGAATTGTTGCAGAAACATGGTAGACTGACAACGATTTGCTTGTAGGGAAAACGCAAGAAGAGTTCGCGAAAGCCTCAGGGCCCCAAGAAGGTACGCTGCCCCCGAAACTCAAAACCGTCGGAATAACGCCCGCAATCTACCCTTACTGACCAGACACGACTCCAGCGAGAGGGACTCGCTAAAGAATTCACATGCCTGTTCTGTAATCACGAGAAGTCTGTACACGTCAAGCTAGATAAGAAAGCGGGCGTGGGCCAGTTATCTTGTGCAGTATGCGGCCAGCAGTTCCAGTGTAGTATTAATACACTCATGGAAGCGATCGATGTCTACAGTGAATGGGTCGACGCTGCAGGTATGTTTAATCTAGGGAGGTTGAAGCCATGGTGCTAATATGCAGACAGATGCTGTAGCCAAAGAAGCAGCGAGCGACAGAGCCAACGGCTCAGCTTCTTTTACACGTCCTGGTGCCCGAGCGCATGCTATAGATCGCGAGGTGGAGGATGAGGAGGACGAACACAGATACGAGGGCGATGGCATCGTGGGTGATGACGATGACTATTGATTGAGATCTGGTCATCTCGACCATGTTGTGTCCATGTCTAACCTTGCATCAACATGCGCTTATTGCCAAAGCTGGAACCATCTATTTACACAGTATCACCGAGTTGGGAGCCTTCTAGGATTGTCATGTAGCGCTCTGCTACTTGGTGTCATTGTACTCGACCTCTCCGGGGTAGTTGTTTATGTCACTCTGGTGACCTGGACTTATGGTCTATCATAGCTAGCACCACTCACCAAAACAAAATCCCTCTTGGCGCTAGCACTACAGTATTTACCGGCTGTGCTGGTTTACTTATGCATCTTGTGAGCCACTACATGGTGTAAAACCTATCTCCAAAATCCCCCAGTCCGGGCACAATGTAACTAGGTTGCTGTTAGTTAGGGAAATGGTATCAGTCAACTCTGTCACTCACTTCTTAGAGTCGAGGCCCTATGGAACTATGATTAGCTACCACCTGGGTACAATTGGTGATAATAGGAGACATACCTGGTCGACGAATGCTGTGACGACTCTCAACTTTGGGAACTTGGTGGCAAAGTTTCCGATACCCTCCGGACTGGCGATTAAATTGAGGAAGAGTATTCGCTCTTCTGGCACGCCCCGGGATTTGAGGACCTCAACAGCCATAATGGCAGACCCTCCTAACCATGTGACCGACGTTAGCCTTCGCTCTTTTAAAAAGGACGGTCGGCATCCTGACCTGTGGCGAACATGGGGTCAAGTAGGAGTACCCATCGCTCAGCAATATCCTCGGGAAGTTTGTCATAGAAGAGCCTTGGCTGCGCAGTCTCCTCGTCACGCTGAATGAGGATCTTTCCAATCCTCACAGACCGACAGCAGTCTCGCAGTCCCTGCTCCATAGCCTCACCTGCCCTCATAATGGACACACCGCAAATCTTTCCTTGGAACATGAGACCTGCATAGTTACGCCCCACGGGGGTGGTCACGGTCTGCTCAACAACTGGGAGATGGTTAAGACCCTCTTCGACGAGCAGACGAATAATCCGGTTCGAGTAAAAGATGAAGTCGGCACGTTCAGTGTTCTTGTCACGGATTTTCCTGCGACCACCAGCATCGTAAGCGGATAGGATCGAGTCCGTAGTGAGGCTTAGGCGAGGTAGTAGTGGGGGAAAGCTGGTGTTGGCTGGATTTCGTCGAAGGCCAGAGGGGGAAATCACTCACGTGAGCAGAGCAATGAGCTGGGGTGTTTGAGGCAAAGTAGTGACGGTCTCATATTTCACCTCGGTTGATACGGTAGCAATGGGCTTCTGGCTTTCGGATCGATAGTCTGGCCCTACACATTGCGTAGGTCCTACGTGAGGGCGCTCTCCTGGTGCTGCTGCCATGGTTTGCAACTGAGTGAGAATGCGAGTTCCTAAAGAAGACTTGTATGCTGGAATCTTAGGACGGTCAAGAGCTGACTCTGAAGACCGATCAGCAGCTATTAATCGTAGTATTCATCTGACTTGGTGATCTTCGGGGACCTCCGACCAAACCTTCTATGAACGGAGTGAATGTGGAGGTAACTAACTCGAGCCTTGAAGGAATGAGCTTGCAGACCGCTGACAGGTGCGGGTTGCAGTGCGATGCTCAATTTGAGAAGGTGTACTGCTAAACCAACGAATGCAACCGCGTCAAAGACGGCGTAGTGAAATATATATACTACTGGTCTAGTAAGAAAAAGTATAATCCGAAGCGACAGCCCCAGCTGAAGCGGACGCTGGTGGATTGCATTTGTTTGTTTGTTCAGGTGATAAGTATATGTTTGGCGGTATGATACGGTGTACCTAAGTACCTACCTAGGAGGTGGGATGTAAGGTAAGTAGGTATGTAGATCGCCGTTATCCGTTCTACCAATCTTAGGTCCACGAGTACGGGAAACGGGGTTCTATTAGGTCTAATTAAAACATGCTGTCAACAGTCTAAATGAGTAGGTAGTTAGGTAATTGGAGGCTAGATTCCAATGGAAGGTTTAAACCGAAGGGCGTTGACATGTATGTATGTATGTATGTAAACTATATAAGTACATGTACGGGTAACCCCGCCCTAGACTTCCGTGTACTCTACTGTACGTGCTGCTGCTCACAAGGTTCTGCTTCAAAAGGGATATGGACTCTTATCACGACCTTACTAACCTTAGGTAGTTTGACCTCCGGGGCCTCAACACGGGAATCAGCCAATACAGTACACACAATATTTCTACTGACAAGGGCTAAGGGACTACATGCGGTGTGGTTCGTATACACACGTATGTAGGACTAGATATTGCGGGCTGGCGATATTTATTTTATGGTTCAAGAGGCTGGGATCCATTTAGGGCATTTGGGATGCTGGTGACCCCATTTCTTTACCTATAAGTACCTATAAGCTAGTACCGGTAGGCTCCCTTACAGAAAGGAACCTCTCTCCCGGCATTAGCCACAACCGGAAGCGCCTTTCTTTGGTCGCCTGTACAGTAGGTACTTACCCAGGTAGGTTACATTAGATGGTTAAGGTTCCTGCCTTATTCGTGGATATCGACATCAACATTGCATTGCCAGCCACCAATCGCACTTCCCATCTCGCAACTCCCGATCTACCACAACGTACGTACATTGTTTTTACCCATATGCTACACAATTCACAATTACAAACGTACATACATCCAAGTCCCTACCTACCGACGTCTCTGTTCCTTTGTCTGCCCATTGAGCTGTTGGCCGCCTGCTGCCTCCCTTGGGATTCGTTCACTTTGCCCACATCCTGCGAGAAGTCCTCCGTTCGTTCATCTCCTGTAGATAGTCGCGATCCACCCCCGACACGCTCCGTTGTCCCGCTCAATTCATCCGCAACAACCTCTTTTCTCACGCAATCACATCAAAAACAATAGCACCAATTTCACTTGGGTAGTGTACGCTACTCTGCCGTGGTCGCGACCATCCTCAGGTCATCCGGTTCAAACGCAAACTCTCCGATTGCGATTGACTTGGTACTCGGCATCTAATCCCCACCTATCCCTCCAGCTCCCCGGCTGACCTCCGCCTCGTCGTCCGCATGGTCGTAAAGATGAGGCATTCTTGACCCAACCTTCCCTGATATTCAAGTCCCGCGACGTCGTTTCCATCTCGTTACAAAGTCGTCATTACAAACAATCATGGCAGCCGAATATGAACTTGGCGCACAGCGCAAGAGACGGATGGTAGCCACTTATGGCAAGCCTGGAAGGAGGAGGCTACCGAAGACTGCTTTCACCCCCGTGACCGCGTCCGAGTCTGTTTCGGAAGAAGATCCCATTGCTGCGCCTGAATAAAACCGTGGCATACCCCCGCCCCCCGTCCATCTCTTCGCCTAAGCTTAGATCGCCGCTACTTACGCGCTTCAAAGGTCTCGAACGAAATCATGACACGGAAATACAACCTACATCCTCCCAAAATATAGCAAACCCTGATCGAAAGCGCAAAGCCTCGCAGATTTACAAACCTAGACAACGGTCACAACAGGTTACAGACGAATCAGAAGGTGGGGGTCTCTCTTCTGCGCCAGAAGCTCGTCGATCACGTATCGCGCAACCCGAAAACAGGCCAGCCGCCAAATCTAGCGGTAGGGAACGTACCGGCATTCAACAATGCGCTCCACCTGATCCAATGGATATCGAAGCAGTCGGACCCCGGCTCTCGAGCCCTCCGCCTACACCTACGCCGCCAAGAGTTTCCCAGTTGGCAGCTAAATCATCATCTCACATTTTTGGACAACGGAAGTCTGCGAATGCGCCTTCAGGAAAGAGCCCGCAGAAGCAACCTTTCCAACGAGAACACCAAATACCTCTACACCTCGCGCGAGACTCGGCTCCAAAATCCAAACAATCGAACCCCCTGTCTGTTAGCACATTGAAGGAGCAAAACCAAGCTTCGTCTATTACTAAGCCTTCGGGTCCCAGTCCCTCAAAAAGGCCGCGGAAACGACTAATAGATGTTCTGGTGGAACAAGAGTCGAGTGATGAAGTTACCTTGGATGAAGGTGTGGTCGATACTCAAGTTACCTCGAGTCAAACCATGTTCAGTCAATCCAGCAACATGTCTGATTTGGACAACCAAAGTTTGCCAGAAACCCCTAAACCAAAGACTCGGACAGCTCTAGCCACAGGGGCACGCACATTCGCCCGATCTAATAGCGCGCTTAAATTTACTTACGGACAACAGCGAAAGGTGCTCGAAGAGGAAGATAATTTACTGGAATCCTTAGTTCTCCCAGAAGAATCGTCTTATTCCCGAAGGCGTTTAGATCTTGGGGGCCCAAAAAGTCAACATCGGCAACGGGAGCGTTCGATTTCGATGACGATGAAGGTACTACTAGCAAGTCGCCTGGTTCAAAACTCCGGGGTATTCATGAGCTTCGGCAAGCCGGTGCCAATTCGCGCGTAGCAGATGCAATGCAGGACCTAATTGACCAAATCGGCCCACCCGGCGCCGGCACCTCGTCATCTCGTCGCGCGGCGTTGTTGCAAGTGGCCGAGAAACTGCGAGATAAGACTTTTATACGACAATGTCGTGACCATGGGGTCGAAAGTGTGCTACTCAAAGACGTCGGAAAGGAAGCTGATATCATCTGCGGCTACCTCATTTTATCTTCGCTTGTTGCGTTTATTGCTCGGGGCCCTTCAGCTCACATATGTCAATTGCTTCGTACACAGGAAGCTGGCCCGATATTTGCTCGATTGCTTAGCACAAGCGAAGACATCAAAAAGATAGCCAAAGATCGCAAGAGCAATCTCTCTAAGCGAAGCCAGAACTCAATTGTTGCCATTGAAAGCCTACTTCGAGAATTGACGATTTGGGATGGGAATGAACCTTCATTCATCTCTCCAAGAAGTCTGGTGATCAAGTGCCTTCAGCTCCTTATCGCTCAAGGCGTTCTCATCGGCGGAGACCCAGCGATTTTTACAGAAGCCGTTACGAAACATCTTTTCGAGGTGCTGTCAGATGCCAGTAACAATACTGAGTATTGGGATTACCCAAAGACGCCGCGATCAATTGAGCTTTGCGGTGCTCTCTCTGTGCTTGATGCACATGCCGTAAGCGTAGCAGCAACCCAAGGCGGCAATAGTGAATGGGCGACACAATACCTTCCCATTATAGCTGATGTTTTCTATACATCGCTTCAGATGCCCGCGCACGACGGCAAAGTAGTGGAAGATTTGATTTTGAAACTCAATATCAACGTGACTAACAATAATCTCACTGCTCCTAGTATCTTCGCCTCGAAAGGACTTTTGCCGGCCCTAGCTGCCTCCATCTCCAGCAACTTCAACCAGGCTTTAACCCTTATCGCCCAAAGCACATGGGCCGAGGGAATAATAGATAGCTTAGTCTTACGACTCGGCATCCTTATCAATTTTGCCGAACATAGCGGGCTGGTCCGGCAAATGGTGGACGAATGCCAACATGAAAGTCGGGAGCCGGTAAAAGAGTTGATTCGGCTCTTTATAGAAAATCATCGCCGAACGGGCGAGGTAAGTTATGCTCATGCTTGTGATTACGAGGGCGGAACTAACCAGCCGCGGCTAGGCCGACTCTATGGAAAAGACTCACCTCAATGTAGCCTTCGGTTACTTGTCCGTACTACTCGGTTACCTGTCATTACATGGCCCAGTACGACATAAGCTCATCCACAGTCATTCGGCGAAGAGCATCGGCCCCTTGGTTGGGTCAATTCGCGAGTTCATCGCTCATTACGAGCAGGTGGAAAACGCCATGAGTGAGAGCGACGATGGTGGTGGTCATCCTGGCACATACATTGAACGACTTCAGGAGTTGGTCCAACAACTGGAAGAAAAGGCAGCTCACGACTAAAGCTCTCGGGAAAAAAAAAGCAATAACGCTAATCAGTGCTCAAATCTCGCTCCTCACATTGCCCAGCGCGCGCAACTTGGTGATGGCGGCATCTCTGTTGGAAGACATGTTTCTGCATATTCACGATAATGAGACATTAGACATGTAGCATTAGGATGTTTTTTTTCTTTTCCCGAAGGGGCACATCAAGGACATGGTACTTAGAGGGTCGCGCATGAGTTTATGGTAGGGGTCCTGGCAAGGTTTATTCATGGATATAAATACCCATAAGCACGCATAGATGGCAAAGGCCAAATACCCAGGCACAATGAAGACACGGTCATGAATCGGATGGCATGAGGAATCATGATTTCGGCGTTCGAATCAAGTAGTTCCAGGGGTTTTAACACTTGCTGCCCATAACTTCGTGTTAGTGACGGTGAATGTTAGGTTGCCGCCATGACCCAGTGCGTAAGTAAACCGATATGGGGCATGAATGACTTGGATCAACCACATTCTAGAAGCCGGAGCTGTGTCTCTCCCGGATAGCAGATAGACAGTCTAGAGGCCGAGGCTGGAGATGGTCGGCAGTTTTAGTGGAATGCTGGTGACAGGTCTACTTGATTCGCGACTTGGACTAAACCAGATGGGATGGATGGCGCCCACTTACTGCCCCGCCTTTCCTGACTATCTATCTACACGCATCCCTTGACTGCACTTGGCTATGACAGTAGGATGGATACCTGAGGTAGGTACCGGTAGAGTATACACATTATACCTGACTGGTGCTTAGTGCTTCAGGCTTCAACTAAACGCGTTTGCTCTCCAGTCACGCAGTTGAATTCTGCGACGAATCTAGACGTCAAAGCATCCAAGCGCCCGTCCGACACTGGCAGCGCTTGAGCATTGAGCAACAAGCATCACGTCATCCTCCGCGTGTCTGGCTGGCTAAAGCAGGGCGAGGAGACATTGTACTATTGCACAGGTAGAACCTAAAAGAGAGGTACGAGGCGGACATTGTTTCCGCTGCTTCCCTCCCTACATACCCGAACATACCCAGGAC
>NQIM01000642.1:0-17707 GCA_003426235.1 Xylaria polymorpha
CCCCTAGCAGGCCGGTCGGATATACCCACCCTTCCCCCCCATATACCTTATCCCTCGTCTTGATCGATGAGGCTGTACATAGGGAATACAAAAAAAATGAATATTAGTTCAAGATAAAAAAGCTCGTGCGCCATTGCTTGATTGACTTGATTCGTTGACTCTGATGCCGGGCCGTTGTTGTTCCTCTGCGTGCGGTTGAAGGCCGCTCGTACTTGGTGTGTACCGCAATAGCCTGAACTAACCTACCTCAAGGGCATCCTTTCTCTTTTCTCCCGTCCACTCACTCGCGATGGATAGCTGCCGCTGCGGTTGCCACTGCGTAGCTAAGCATGTGTTTACCTACTGTAAGGTAGGAAACGGTTCGGATATAGAAACGGCCTAGGCCTAGTATTGATTATTAGGCACCGTGTCTTAACACGCTGTATATACCTACCTACCCGTATACCTCGGTGCTTCGCATACCTCGTAATATACCACCACTAGGTACCTACTGTATTACAGCGTAGGACGGGCCTACGGAATTACACCGTTTTTCCGTGCCGGTCGGCGGCAGGGTATCTTGGGTAAATTGATCCGAGAGGGGAGATTGTTTCTTAAGCATTATGTTATTTCCCTACTTACCATGGTAACGAACTTGATTATTTGCGTGTTAGTTTAATGCGCGTCCTGCTTCACTTGGATTGGCCGTGCACGCGCCCACAGGTAAGCTCCCTGTTGTTTGAAGTAGTGCATTTGTACCAGATATCGGATACGTTGGTTAGCGGCTCGACAAGAGACTCCCTTTGTAATCAAATAAGATGAGATGGGGTGGGATAGTGTGGGATATTTGATGGCACTCGCTACGCAAAGTGCTGAATATTGTGGTGCTGGCGATACGATGTGCTCTGATCTAATTAGTCGCTTCTGCGCGGACCGCCTGGGACATTGATGTATGTATACACTGCCGAATCCTACGCGTGTTGTTGTGATAATAGATACGGACTTTATAGAATTTCCGCTCGGGAAGAGATCATTTTGATTCTATTAGGATTGTCTGTTGGGCGGTTCTGATACAATGTGTAGTAAGGGGCACTTGAGGTGGGAGATATCTACTCCCGACGCTTCTATCGCGGTTTGATCTCGTCTATCTGATACTTGACCGCGTGGATGAATCGAACGACCAAAGATTAGCGCAGCATCTGCTGTCTATATATTTCGCCGGCAAGCCACACTCAGCGAGCTCCAGGGACGACATTCTCGTGAGTTTGTTTACGAGATATCGTTAGATACCTAGGTGGCGCGACGATACTTACCAACCTGCCCCTAACCTAGCATATGGCGATGTCAAGACAGATGGTGATCACCGTGAACAGTCTGGATAAGCGGACTGTATCACGTTCAGACCCTTTACACGACGAGGTAGTTTTTCAAAGCATGACCATGCATATTGCCATAGCTGAACCTCCTACATACGGCCGCAAAGTGAAATCTCCCTATCACCTTATCGACTTGAATAGCACCTTAAATGCTGTAACCTCTATGCCTTTGCTCGTCAAGTTTCTCGGCGTAGTGCCCGCGCTCGCATTGCTCGACACCTTTGCCCTTACTGAAGGGCCACGATGCTTGTGAATATGCATCTCGTACCTCGTCGCAAGTATTGCAGCACCCTGGTTTTGACGCAGTGGATAGAGCAGTGGCACCGTAATAAGTGCCGCAGTAGTCGAGATCAAGGAGACTGTAGGAACGATACAATATATCTAGCTATTAGACAAACATTCATTGGAGATGTAACGATAAATACAATACCAACACCAACACCAACATTCGCTCAGCAGCTTCCTAGGTCACGTACACCTACTCAGTCTTGGGGTACCTAGTATTAAGTAATCCCCAGTGTCCTTCCCTCCCCCATACCATATACATATAGCCCAAGTCTTGAACTCGTCTTGGTGTCGCTCGCCTTCGACTTACCTACTTACCTACTAACTTAATCACTACACCTCCAGCCCACTCGTCGTACTTATTAGCCTATCGGCTAACTAGGAACGAGACACGTCAAGGTAGAAGATTAGGATAGTTAATGTTCACCGAGAAGCCTTAACCGGAGACCGTGGATGTCTGCTGGATGGCTGATAGAGATATCTAACTAAGGTAGCTATGTGTGATGTTCTCTATGAGACTATGGGTGCACTTCATCCTACGAGGGACTCTACGAGCGAGTTAGGCCATCGAACAAGATATCTGATGCCCGCTCACAATCTAGATAGGAGGAATGAAATCTCCGACGGATAAATTGGGTTCACGTGTGATCAAGTGACTAACTGAAGTATCGACGAAAGGGATAAAGGGGAAAAAATTGTACTCTGGTATTTTTAGCTTCATAATCTAATCATATTCTTTTATTCGTTCACGAGACAGAGGAGACGGCAAAGCTCTTTCGGTCCACAACTCCCCTCATAATTGTTGCATTATGCCTCTTTTTCAAACTCGCTTTTTCGATCCAAACTCTTTAGATCGAGATAGGCTGTCTGAGCCTTCTAGACCAATCAGTTGCAGACCTACACGGTTGCATTCCTCAGATCCAAATGAACATACTACGTCCTGCCCTCCCGATGATCAGCCCGGTGGGTGATAATAAACAGATCCCTGCACCTGTCCTTCCCAAGGTGTGCCGATTCTAGCATAGTATGGGGCAGTCCAACACGTTAATTGTCTCCACAAGTCGGGGTGCCAACCTGTTGCCCACATCTCTTGCTCTCGCGCGTCAGCTAGTTGTTGGTCCTATCGCCTGCTAGCATCTAAACCGCCCTGGAGCTCGCCCTCAAGACCTCCAACCTGGTTCAAGTACTCTTGTGGTCGTGGGTCCTCGGCTCTCCACTGCTTTCCAGCTTCTGGCATGGGTACTTGGCCGGGTTGTGTGGGCTGTACGCCGGGCATCTGTGCAGCCGTGTTGGGGTCGGTGCGGACGTGTTGTCTGAACCGGAAAACCTCATCCATGATCATCTTGCGCATGTCGGCGACCTCGTCAATCACCTCAAAGTCGAAATTGAAGGTGGTTGGGCAATCTGGCTCGTCTGAGGCATCGTGCCAGATCTGCAAGTAAGGGTGCTCGAGAGCGCGCTCAACACTAATGCGCGAAGAGGGGTCGAAGGCCAGCATTTGGTCGAGGAGATCGAGAGCGTCGGGGTTGGCATTGGGGAATAGAGTTGGGAAGGGCTTCTTGGGCATATATGGTAAGTTTCGTACGTATTCCTGGGCACGAGACGAGCCGATACGTGAGAGGGTCTCCTCATTAGGTGTCCCTAAGATATGAAGGATCTGGTTCAGCTGGTCGACATAGTCACGACCCTTGAAAAATGGTCGTCCTCCCAGGAGTTCGGCAAGGATGCACCCCACGGACCAGACGTCAACTACGATATGTCAGTTTCCAGACGCGAACCCAATAGCGTTTTGGGGCACTCAAGACCTACTGGCTTTTGTGTAGCTTTGGAAGCTTAACATGATTTCGGGTGCTCGGTACCATCGCGTAGCCACATATTCAGTCATGTAGCCAGCGTTCTCTTCGGGATCGACCGAGAAGCCACGCGCGAGACCAAAATCGCAGATTTTCAGTTCGCAGTCGGCATTGACAAGAAGATTGCCGGGCTTCAAGTCACGGTGTAAGACGTTTGCCGAGTGAATATATTTTAGGCCGCATAGTATCTGGTAAATGAATGATTGGAAGTGGGCGTCGGTCAGGGGCTGGCCGGATCGAATGATGGCGGCCAAGTCGCACTCCATCAGCTCTGAGCATTCATGTCAGCAGCGGCATCTCTACCTATTTCGACTTGCATACACGCACCTTCGTAGAGATAGGTTTCGTTGAAGTTGTCGGGTCGCGGGATATCCATATCATAGAGACAGGTGATCTGGATGACGGATATTATTAGCCTAGACATCCTACTGATGTGCATTCTCGAAAAGAATAATTTGAGGCACAGGTGATGGCGGAATCTCTCTTACGTTACGATGTCCCCGGAAGTGCTGGAGCAGCTTGATTTCGCGGAGCGCGCGCTTGGCGAGGATCTTCTTGCTGAATACATTGGTCACTTTCTTGATAGCGACGCCCTCGTTCGTCTGGTTGTTAACGGCAGCGCTATTCACACAAAAAGAGTTAGTTCATCAGTCCAATGAGACAGGCATAAGCAGCTAGCTGTAGGGAGAAGCGCGCATACCAGACAATACCATAAGCGCCCTGTCCTAGTTCCTTTGTAACGGTGTATCGGTCATCTACGATGAAGTCCTGGTTGAACACCTTGAAGACCTTCCGCCCTTGTAAATCGGCCATGGTGGATAACTGTTGTCGGGCTGATTGTTGATGGGTTGGCTGGTCGCGTGGTGCGATTTCGGGTGTAGACCCAGGATCAGGAGTTGCGAGTTGCGCGTTGCGACCCGAGGTTCGGGATTTGACTCGAGGGGTTGCTGGATGGAGACGGGATACAAGCAGTCAATGATAAGCTCCGAATAGCTAAGAACGAGGTGTTCGGAGGGCAGCGGGCGGAGTCGTTTAAAGAATTACACTAGTTCCGGACGTGATAAAGGCGCAGAGTAGCAAGGCCGAGGAAGCAAAGGATGGACAAGACGGAAGAACAGCGACAGAAGCAGCGCGGGTCGAGAATATATTTGGCAATAAGCGAGCAAGATGTATCTAATCCTGGACAAGCAGGCTGTGGAGATGGAACTGCTAAGATATGCAGTGTATATGGGTTGATGCGACGCTGGGCTGTGATACTGTATGCACTCAGACGTGGGTTGAACCCTGGGCAGCTTGTCGCTCCGGGAGCCGGCTGGGCGTGAGGTATTGGCTTGCCTTCTTATTTTTATATAATGTATGCGCCAGATGCGACAGACAGGTAGACAGTCTGACGGACAGACAGACAGACCGACAGACAGACAGACAGACAGGAAGTAGGGCAGAGAGGCGGAAGCTTAAAAGTTGCACGTTGGGCAGGAAGTAAGCAGAGTGAGAGAGAGAGAAAGAGAGAGAGAGAGTACTACGGACCATCCTCAGGTCCATGATGACGGCGCAAAGGAGGGGAGAAGCGCTGGACGTGCCAGTATTGGAGGGGTTCTCGCTACAACTGCCTAGCTAGGTACATAGTAGGTACCTACCTTATGTAGGTAGGTACTGTAGGTACCTAGTGGGACCACCAAAGACCCGAAACGAACTCAAAAGGACAGAGGGGATGCCAGAGCGAGCTTAGTGCATCAAACCCACCCCGCAGCGAGTGCCAGGCAGTGAGCGCTCCGCCTTCTATTGGCAACATCGCGAGGCTTGGCCCACTGTTCTGGTTCCCCCTGCACAGCCCTGGCCCCCACCCACGAGCCCTATAGCCGCTGACTGCCACCCATCAACAACCTGATTGGGTCCGTGAACAGCGTAGCCGCCAATTTCCCCGGCTGTCATTTCCAGCCCCCATGACAAGATGAGTACTAAGGGAGCGTCATCGTCTACTTCTACTGGGCAGACTACGATGTTTTACCGTATCTTGATGTGCTTTACATTGAAATGCCTAGTGGCAGCTTTAGCAACAAGTAGATGCATTAAATTAAGGACAAGGAGTCTGGGTTAGGAGGTATGCCCCTTACAGTTAGCCATGAAATCTGGTGAAGGGTTTAAAAGCAGGTACATTGCTGGTTACTGAGGGAGATACCTACATGTAGGTACCGGTAGCGACCCAGCGGGGCGGGAATGGCACGCCAAAAGGGGCTGGGTTGAGGCTGATGTAAGTAAATATAGAGCATCGTTCCCTTCTTCTACCTCCCCAAAAAACATGGCGATGGCGCTTCGATTATCTAGTCTTGACACAGCCCCTACCGCACTGCTACGAAGTAATTAATTAATTACCCAAGTAAGTGATACCGGTCAACAGGTAAAAATATCCAATGTATTGGCAGATCCGTCGTCTGGATCTTCATAGGCGAACATGATGCACGAGAAGCGATCTGCCACAACCCGGATATCCGGAACCCTTGAATGGGCCCATTCTCACCGTATAATGCGACTAGTTCTAGTTATCTAATACATCGCCCGCCGATGGGAGGCTCATCTGCTACTCCATATGTTCCAGTGTTCGGCATCGCGCCGTAAGGCGTACCACTAACACTATCATAGTCGACAAAGGGTGGAACAGATGATGCTAGGATATTCGCCTTGGTATTAAATTGGCTTTGTCGGGATAATGAAGGCGTTGCTGAGTCATCTTCGAGTATTCTCCATTGAGGTTGCGCGTACAAGAGGGCATACCAGGATATTGCTGACGATCAACTGTTTGACGTGCGTTTCACCGATCTCGACGGGCGCGGAACACCGGGGAAAGTGGCGGCCAGGAAATTTTCCGAAAATCTTCGGCACTGTTCGTAAGCCTTTTCGAAAGCATCACCACCAACATAGTATGGGTCCTTGACCGTCTCTTTGCGGCCAGTGCCAGAGAACTCGCCGAACAACATGACTTGCGCTTTCTCGTCGGAACCCTTCCTGCCGCGCCATCTTTGAAGATCGCTGTAATTGCTCGAGTCCATGGCAAAGATGTAGTCGAATTCTTTAAAATCGCCGTCTCGAAGCTATTGGAGAAGATTAGTCGGCCAGTCTCCCAGTCATAGCTTTCAATAGATGCGTTAGCTAACCCGACGAGCCGCGTGTGTGTAGTTTGTGATGCCGTGGTCGCTCAGCGTCGATAGTGTCCGCTCGTCCGGTTCATCGCCGATGTGATAGCCGCCTAGAGAGACATGAGAGCATGTCAGTCGCATATTCTGATATTGTTCAAGAGTGGGAGCCATGAGGGCTCGCAGATCAATAATCCGTACCTGTTCCGCAGGAATCCACGGTGCCGACAAGGTTGTAATATGGAGAGGAAGGGTCCTTCACTATCGATCGGAAAACGCCCTCGGCCATAGTAGAACGGCAGATGTTGCCAAGGCAAACAAAAAGGACGGATACCTTCTCGCCACTTGGGGCGCTTGCCTCGGTCGACATGGTTGCACTCGCAGCGCAGAGGTGTACGCCTACGAACACGCTGAAGTGAATCGATGTCTATCAGCGAATGCGTTATTGTCTAATTGACCAACAAGTCGCAAGTGCCCCGCAATACAGTTAACCTACCTAGGGTGTGCCTACAAATCCTTTCTTCAAAGGTAACCTATAAATTTAGTANAATTNNTATACTAANCTAAAAGATCTATTCTAAGGACTANNTTNTATTAGAACTAAATGCTAGGGTCTATAGTTTATGAGCTATATACTTATATATATAAATATAGTAGGGCAAGTAATAGTATAAAGACACCTGTCCCTAGGCAACTGTTCCTTAGTTAATGGGCTACCTTTTAGGTTGCTACACACGTGCCTACCTAGGTACCTACCTACCTAGGTATTTAGCAGGTGGACGCCATCACGGTGCCCACCTTTGTCCTTGACCATTCAACAATGCCACCTTCACAGCGCATTCTCATTTATGCAGAGCTCCTGTCCAATATCCGGCAAGTATCCGTTGGATGCACTCTGCCTACGCCGATATCAGAAGCCACACGCGTAACCGTCGCCGCTGATGGCTGGGCCCTAACGGTTGCGCACGATGGATACAGCGAAACTATCCAGCTACCTGAGAGCGTCGCTCTATCTTCACAATTGCCCATCAGGAAATCAGGAGGCGCTGGTCTGTCATGGCGACTGCCACTCGCCACACTCGCGACTGGACGCGTTCTGCCTGCCACACCAGAGGAGTCGGTCCCCTGGTCAGCCACAGACCTCGAACGAGGTTCGACCGTGATATGTAGGATGTGCAAGTCAAGCATCGTCGACGCCGGCACTCTCAAGGTGTGGAAAGACCTGCCAAGCGAGAACTGGGCCGAGATGATGGAGTTCTGGCATTGCCATAAGCCACACAATCACACACACGACAACAACGAGGAGCACTTGACCCACCGTGGATACGGCGCGAGCTCGTGTATAACAGCGCAGCCTGGCATAGGCTTTGTCGACCTGACGTCGTTCCTCCTAGCGGACTCGGATTTGGTCCCAAGTTCGGTGAGTTCCCACTATTCTTGTTATAGATATTGTTTAGAAGGATGTCATCGTTTTTTCCTGGGTATATAGAAGGTGGCCAGAACCAGCGTCTCTGCTTTTCAGTGGGCTGGTCACCGATACTCATACCCTAGACGGACTATTTTCACTTCCGATCATGGTGTGCTGGTTTGTTGGACCCTATGTCTACGACTATGGGACTGGCGCTGGTGTTACCTGGAAGACGCCTCTGTCTTTCGCTAAGAGTTTTCTTGGATGTGGAAGTCTTGGGATTATGCAGAGGTACATGTGTATATATCTTGAAGAATGATAGAATGCTAAGTTGTTCTGAATTCTGCCATGACTATCAACCATGATTCCACCCGATCTACGTACAAGCCGCTGATCACAGCGAATCTAGATTTCTGTCTCCGCGGGTACCAATAGGCAGGTAATGGAACCAAAGCAACAGTCACCCTGCATTGTACCTCCTGCAAGACAAATCTAGGCGTGCAAAACGACCAGGATGCATCGTCAATTTCGCTATTCAAATGGCAGGTCCTTGTCCAACAGAAAAACCAGATAAGCCAGGAATCGCCTCCTCCAAGCCTAGCACAGTGTGTCAGTGCCATGCTCCTAGCAACTATGGCTCGCTCCGGGTGTTCCAAGTCCATCCTCCTTCCAATAAAAGCCCGTTCCCCGAATGGCACTTCAGAGTCTGAAGACGCCAGCCACGTGCAGCGTTTACTAAATATTTGGGTGTTTAATGCTAACATCACGTATTCCTCGACTAAGGCGCCTACATCACCCACTGGTGCAATAAAGGTGTTCTACCGGACAGTTAGTCAGCAAGAGGCCGACAAAATGCTTGATTCCATCACTTCGGACGTCCAAGACATTTCGTTACCCTTTGAAGCCATCACAATAATATCCGAGCTGCTAGACAGGAGTAATGGCTTCGTCCCGGAGAGCGATCGTAAATTCAAAGAGTGGGCAATTGGTCTCCTCGTCAAGTAGAGTGGCCAAAGCAGATGGAAAACTGGGGCGAGGATAACTCGGACTGGTAATAAAAAGCAGATATCTTAGCGGTCTAGGCGTCGGGCCGCAACTGAAAGGATTTCGTCAACGCAAGGATAGAGAACCTGTGCCATGTAACGTGACGGAAATTCATACCGATCGTGCGTGCGTGCGTGGTGTGGGTTAGTAGAGTCTACCGAAGCAGTTGAAGAGCTCATCAACCTCCGCTTCACAACCTGTCTCGGAACGAGCCTATGGATTGAAGAGGACAAGATTGGAACGCATAACGTTGAGTGTTTCTCTTGACTAATGCACAGGGTGTTCTATGGTGTTCTATAGACACAGGTTGGTGAAACAAAGGAAAGGCGGGCTTGTTTGCGTTAGGGAGTATCTTAATTATGAAGTCTATTGAGCCTTTGACGAAACGATTCCTAGACAAATATTAGTACTAAACATATCTGGGGGCTGGGGTGCTTAGAAGGGGAACTCACTCTCCACATCAGCGACACTCTGTTGAAGAATCTGCTGAAGGGCCCTAGGGCTCTCGAGCTCCTTCTTGACCTTCGCAATAACGCTCTCAGCCAGTTCCCTCTGTTGCCGCTGCTTAACCTGACCCTCGTATCGTACCCACGAATCCAAAACGGACTTGCCTCAGCAGCTAATGCGGTGGTCTGCTCAAGCTCGTAGGCCTTGGCTTCAAGCTGGGCAGTTTCCTACGCGATTCTAATCAGCCTGCTATTCCGTTCGCTTTTGTGTAGACTAATGTTCTTTCTCCCATTACCTTAGAAACCTCGAAAAGCGCCTTGGTGACATCAACAACACCCACCATCTGCTGGACGTTGTCGATTCGGTTCTTAACGGCCTGGGTGTGGTCGGCACGAGCAGCGTTCAAGATGCCCTTGATCCTCTCATTCTGGGCCTGGGCCCACTCCTTGTACATTGGGCCGCCGTACTTAATCAGGGCGCCCCAGACGCTGAGCAGGCAGAAGGCGACGACGGTTTCCTCGTTGACGACATAGTACTCGCTGCTAATGGCGTAGACGGAGAGACCGGCGGCAGAGGACAAGATGGCGGTTTTAGAGATGAGCGAGTTGCCGGGGAGCGAGTCGATGATGGACTGGGCCTTGGCCTCAGGTTTCTGGGGGACATTCGACGCGGGCCGTGAAGCTGTCAGGGATGAGGCGATAGCGGGTAGAGCGGCGCGCGGGCTGATGGTCGGACGGGCGCGGGCGGCACCTGCGAAGACGAGACAAGCAGGTGAGTAGGGCTACCAACTAATAAATAGTGGCCGGATGCCGGACAGCTGAACTTACCGAAGGCGCGTGTAGCCAGACGGGAGGCCATTGTGAGATGATGGATGGGGGCGGGCAGGCGACAGGGTCGAGGATAGAGGTGTTATTCTGCTGGCCGGGAGCAACAGACAGTCTGCATTGGGGCTTCGTCGGACACTGGGAATGAGGTTTTATTCGGCTTAACGGGCCCTCCAATCGGCTTGTGCAATTGGTTGGGAGGGCACGTGATTAGTGGATTACCTGCTGCCAAAATCCCCTGTAAGAGGGTCGACTATGCTAAAAGGAGCAGTAAACTAGGCCAGGGCACAGCAGCCTTGTCGGCAGTGTCCCTCGAGGCTACGTAATTTTTTTAATTCTCTATCCTGCTTTAGTTTCCCTATTTCTCTAACAGGACAACCGCTTCCTTGGATTCCTCAACAAAATGCCCAGTACTGTCGATAAGACGCCCCTAAAAAGGAAACGAGCCAAAGCACCAGAAAACCCAAGTAAGCGACCGAAAGCCGAGAGCAGCGACGAAGAAGAAGATCAGATAGTCGGCATCCTAGCGCTAGAAGATGAGATCCTCAAGTCTAAGAAAAATTATAACGATATCGCCATCCTCCTTGGCATCGCCCAGAACGAAGATGATCCCAGAGCAGCAGAATACGCTACTATTTCCCTGTGCAGGGTTTTTATGAGGCTGCTAGCATCGGGGGCCCTATCGCGCAAAGCAGGCCAGTCGGAGAGAGAGACTGTCGTCATTCAGTGGCTCAAAGGGAAATTATCCGATTTCAAGAAGCACTTGTTGCTTTTACTAGGGGACGAATACTCAGCGTCAACCTCCCTCACATTAACTATGCGACTCCTCAAGGCCGAGACTCAAATCGCAGGCGACAAAAGCGAATCCAATTTTCCTAAGATATTTTTGAAAGAAGTAGTCGGGGCGCTTATTAGCAACCACTTCGAGGATGTCCAAAAAGAATTCTGTAACAAGTACCTGGGGGAGTTTGCCGATGTTCGCTTCTATGCTTTCCAGGCGTTAAGGTAGAGAGAGAGTCCTTACTCGTAACGTGTCCTCATACATTTGCTAAGTGTTAACAGCGATATACTCTCCAATCGCGATGGTTCGTCAATTCAAGGCGACCTGTTCGACAGTGTCTTCGATATACTTTCATTCTTCGATAGCGTTCCTGAAAGTACTAAAGAGCTGGGATCCTTATACGTCGATCTCCCAAAGAAGAAATCCGACCTCGTGTTGTCGCTATACCAACAAAAGAAGCAATGCCAGTCGGCCTGGGTCGCGTTGTTAAAGCTTGATCCCGATCGGCAACAAAGAAAGCGGTTGCTCGAAATCATGGCAGAATCCATTGCTCCTTGGTTTATCCAACCAGAACTACTGATGGACTTCCTGACCGATTCCTACAACACCGGAGGGTCGCTATCTCTGCTCGCGCTCTCTGGTGTGTTCTATCTGATTCAAAGCCGCAACTTAGACTACCCCTCGTTCTACCAGAAACTATATTCATTGTTGGACTCCGAGATCTTGCACTCCAAACACCGATCCAAGTTTCTACGATTACTCGATACCTTTTTAGGGTCGACGCATTTGCCAGCAGCCTTAGTTTCCAGTTTCATCAAGAGACTGACAAGGCTATGCCTCACGCCCCCCCCCGTCGGCCATTGTTGCGTGATGCCATGGGTCTATAACCTCTTCAAGAAACACCCTCTCTGTACCTTTATGGTTCATCGTGTCATACGGGACCCGGAAGTAAGAGCCACTGTAGAAAGTCAAGGAATGGATGACCCCTTTGACGAGAAGGAAGAGGACCCTATGCAAACCAAAGCTATTGATAGTTGCCTATGGGAGGTCGTGCAACTCCAAGCGCATTACCATCCTAATGTAGCAACTACCGCAAAAATTCTCTCGGAGCAGTACACCAGACCGTGGTACAATCTGGAGGACTTCTTGGATCATTCATACAACAGCGTGAGTCACCATTATACTCGAAATCCAGGAAATACCACTAACAAGACTCCAGCTTGTTGAGGCCGAGCTGTCGAAATCGGTCAAGAAACCACCAGTAGTTGAGTTTATGATTCCTAAGCGGGTTTTCCTGCCGAATGATCCCGCCTCCGAAGTTGAAGATAACCTCATTGTCAAGTTCTGGGAGTTTGGATAACCCGCAAGTTCATAGGATGGGTCTAAAAGCTCCGATCGCAGAGCGTTATGAGTCAAAGATACCGCAGTTACTAATTGGGCCTGCCACACCGCATCTTCCAACATTCCCTCCCCCGCACCACGAGGTTTACCTGCAGTGTTCTCCGTTCCAACTATACTACATCTGGCGAGTCTTGCTTCGACTTGGACGAATTTGCCAACAAAGACATACTATTTCTGTAGCAACGGCTCGAACAAGCAGATAGTGTATCCGGCCCTACTGAAGCCTGTCCACACTATTGTGTTGCGGGTCGCTATCCAGCCTCTACACCGCCACGCATTACACTCGTTGACAAATGCACACTTGCCACTTCATACTGTATTTCCTTGAGTATCTTGACACACAAATACGGGCTCCACTCTCAGCTACGTAGGGCAAGTGGAGGGCGTTGTCAGATATCAAAGTTGGGCACCAGTTTGGTTTCAGAATACCCCGGCCGCGTCATGATGAGTGGCTCGGACACCATAGAAGGTATTGACCAAAATGGGAAGAGTTCGCTATAGGGCACAAGCCGGGAAAGCTTCCGACTTATCAGAGTTACACCGCCTGTCCTTGATTAAGCTTGAGTGCTGAAGCAGGTGTAAACATGAATTCAAACCTGCTAAGGGAAACAGATCATAGCAAGGTGGAATGCTGCAACTCAGATAATACGAGTGGTGGCACCTTTCAGACTGTATCGGAAGAGGGTATGTCAGGCAAGATGCTCGCATCTAATGCCACGAGGTGGCAGGTGGATTCGAAAGTACCATACCGACAAGCTAGCTCTGCAAGAAACCATGAACCAGGAATTACTTCTTTTCTACGAGAGGACTCAACCACTTAGAGGGAGAGACTAGAACACGCATGGGACAACAAACTTGGTCACCAGATGATAATCAACCCAGTTCGTACGACAGTGTCTCACAAGATGTTGATTTATCCATGTGTTTTTTACCACAATGGTTCGTGAGCTGAGCGGCTGGGTCAGTTCAGTGGCTACAGCAGTTCTCACCGTTGGTCTTAGGCAGGAACCATTACTACACTGCCCAGACTGCGAGAATCTAGTAGGCCTACGTACAGTATAGTGCTTCTCAGCCTGAGGATACCCCAAAGGCTTCTTAAATGCTGTATTATTGACGCGAGCGTCTCCTCTTCGACTATTAGATCGTACTAGAATGGGATAGGCAATCTGATCACGTCTTGTAGGACCTGGCCGCGCTTTAATGCGGCCGCGATCACATTCTAGTTTGTGCCTAATGCTTCCCAACTCGGACAGGGCTCCACTGGCAGCTCCTTTTTGTCGCGTAGGTAGGTCTCCGGCTCCTGTCCGGCATACACTACACCTGAGAAAGCTGTTGGTATTCCTTGTATTCCCGACTCGGTGAAGGAGTAGGCCGACCCGTGGATAGTAGCCGTGGAGAGCATATGATCCGCCCCCAAGTATAGGTCAACACTGCGTCACATATTGAGTTGATCGTGATGCCTTCAACACGAATGCGTCATAAATCAATAATTCTTGACTGCATGCAATACATGCAACTTATCTAGGAATTAGAATCTGGCAAGCCATGTCTACCACAACCGCTAGCAATTCACTAAGCGCCAAGCATAGTCTGAGGAATCTGAAGAAATGTATGCCAATCACCCAATCGCCCGGCCAAGGCGAACTCGACTGGTTCATACACTTTGTGCTTCGCCGCCGCCCTCCCCTGGGATTCAGCGGGTTAGCGACAATCGTCGATGGAACACAGTCGTACAGCCAAAATATGATAATTCATTTGCACCGCAAGCTTAGCGATGGACTGAACGCGCGCCTCTCTCGAAAACGTTGATCGGAACCAATCAGTATGACAAGGATCTTCACCAACCTCGCGTAAATATTAACATGCCCGGTCGGAAAATAGGCCAACTTTCGCCCCATTTGTATCAGAAAGTTCCGAGGATCATTCGTCTTTGCCGACCTTGCGCTCCATCGAAGACGCGCTATTATGTCGAGCAGCTACATATTCGGACGCGAAGAAGCGCCACCGAGAGAGATGTTTATCTTGTCAAAGCCTGGCCCGGTCTAGCTGCCTTTCCCGATCTACTGAGTGGGATGGAATAGGACTCTGTTTGTAGGGAGGCGAAACGCACTTTTCAAGTGCTCATCGATCGCCGTAACGAGCCACTGACAAGTCGTCTCGGTAAGAGTGCATCAACAGTTCTCGTACGTCCGGTGTTCTGGACGAGCTTGGCAACACCTAATACCAACTTGGAACGAGTGCGTACAGTAGTGCTTGTCAGCAAATGCAACTACCTGCCAAATGAATTGTCTTTAATGTCTACACCAATCCCTGAAAATCACCAAAACCATTGCAATATTCCTCTGGTAAACTGGGATATTCTAGGGGCAGACGAAAGTCCTAGGTAACTAACATACTGTATGTAGCTGTGTCTGCCTTGTATCCCGTGCCCAAGCTCCCACCCGGTCACTCCCGCGCTTTTATTAGAAACAGCTTCACCGCAAAAACATTTTCACAAGCGAAAAAAAGACGAGGTGGGGCCGAGGATTTCAACTTTTCATACAAAGCATCAAATCATTTCAAATACTGCTAGAATCGAGATGCTCAACGAGCTCCTAGATTCTATTAGTTAGTTGGTAGCAGCATCTTGTCACTGCATATAAAACACTGTAACCTACCTAGATAGTGTGTAATATAATGTACATACAATGCAGAAAATGAACAAGCATGGGTGGCAGGGAGATCGACTCCAGGCTCCTTGTCTAGCTTCGATTCAATGTGATATTCCCGTCTCCCGTCCCGAGACCCAAGCAACGTCCCGTGGCGGGCCAAGATATCATGTCAAAGCTTCATAATCTATATAGGGATATATAAATGACGGCACGAGTGATAGGCAAGGCGATCGTGATGAGCGTTGATGGACTCGCGGCTAATTGTTGCTCAACTAACGCGCTAAAGTAGACGGAAATGAATGAATAAGGCAGATAGATAGATATCCGCCACACAGAACTCACGATTGGTTTCTCACGGATGCAATCGCCCTGAGGGTTGCGTTTCACAAAACTCCATCTATCCCAAACAATGAATATCTACAGTATACCCTGGAACACCAACCGAGCATGTCATGTGACCGGTAAAGGCATCGCCCGTGGTTTCTCGATCGAAGTGGTGTGCCGAGGGCGAAATGGCTTCCGAAGGCTGTCTCGTGAAAAGCTCTCCGCCACACTTGCGCAAACACGGCAGCGCATCGCATCGCATCGCATTTGCGGTGTCAAACGCATCGCCGTCTCGAAGCTCCCTATCACATCCACATTCACATTGCCAATCGCCAGCCAAAGGCTTGATCTGCTCTCTGCTACCAATGGAGTGGCCGTCGGCCTGGGGATGGGTTCTGAATGGTCAAGGCAGGTTGAGACTAGTATAATCGTCTCGAGCGTGGACTGATCGGGTGCCGTATCGCAAGTACAACAAGAGCTCATGGCCAGTGCCTGGCGGCGGTCTCTGTCACCCCCGACGCACCCCGAGGAGCAATAGGAAGCGCAACAGAACTCCCAGTGTCGTAGGCGCCCTGGTGTGCATTGGCTCCAGGAAGCGGTTAGGTAGCAATCAAGAGAAATTCGCACCCAAGGGAGGTAGGTCATCGATGCCCAACCTGCACCACGCACCCACTCAGGTACAAAGGTACTTCTGAGCGTTAGGGCACAGCTGCGAGTCGCTTTTCGGCAGCTCCTAAGGAAGGAAGGAAGGAAGGAGGGAAGGGCAAGGTACTGTACAGTAGGTAGGTAGATAACGGAGTGCTCGTATACCTAAACGTTCAAATGTCTACAGTAAACGTCTATCCTTTGCAAGTCTACCGTATTAGAGCGAAACTGGCTTTGCACGGCACACCATCCCGTTATCTCACATCTACATCTCACGCAAGCCAACCAACCAGTCGCACACTCTGACGGACGGACGGGCGTACTTAGCTTTTCACAGGGCGTTGCTCTACCCTCTCTACCTCTATCTCTGTCTCTGCCTCTGCCTCTGCTGTGCTGTGTTGTGCTGTGAGGTGTGTGTGCTTGTGATGTAGAACCGGCTAAGCAAGTATACGTACTAATCTGCCTGGGTACTGTAGCTCTGGTCTTGCCACTCACGATAGCCATACAAACAGCAAGCGACCAGAGACGTCGCCAGTCCATTCGCCAGGCTTTTAATAGAATAGAGTAGTCCCAACCGTTGGTATAATGTGGGAGACGACGGACAATGCAGTCAGTCAATCAGTGTCTGCGCCTGGGTCTAGCACAGAAACAACAAAAACAGAAGGAGAAGGCAGCTGAAGTAGATAGGTACAGTACAGTACAGTACAGTACAGTAACCAGTAATCAGCCGATGGCACCAGTCCAAGTCCACACATAGTCCACAGTCCACCGTCCACCGTCCACAGCCCACACAGTCCACAGTCCAGTCAAGTCGAGTCGAGAGAGGACCGACGGTTTGCCGGCCTTCACCTACTTTTTCCCTCTGGTGACAGTTATGAAGACGGTGGGGCACTGGTAACGGCCTAAGGGTCTTGGCTGAGGGTCACATCGCGACCGGAACAGCTTCCATCTCGCTGTTCCTGCTCTGTTCCCACGCACACCCCCCGTCCACGGCCTCAACCCAGGTCCTCACACCACCACTCCAGCTCCTGTTCGTCAGCCGGGGGGTCTCATGGGCGTCTTCCCCACTGCCTCGACATTCTTCTGGCAGTCCCCCGTCTCCGTACCGCTGCACCGCTGCATCGCTGCACCACCGCCCGCGCGAGGTACAGATGTACAGATAGAGGTACAGATGTAGATGTATCCCTGCCGGAGTCACCAGCGACCCAACCTGGTGCTCTTCCTTAAGTAGCCTGGGCTTCCTCTCCCCCCCGTCCAAATGGCGCCCCCGACCTCATGGTAACAAACATCTTTATTGTTGATATTGTTCGAGATTTACGCGATCTCGCTTCCCATTGCTGCAGTTTCTAGGTCCGAAGACCACTTTGAACCTGTTTCTTGTTATTCTTCTTCGACGCGCTCTGTTTTACATAGATAAACGGATCGCATCCTCGCACGCACATCTTTTAGACTCACTCATCTGAAGAGAGCGTAAGTTGCAACCAGTCCGTCCATCCAGTCATGATATGACTACAGTAGCAATCCCTACCTACTGTACCACCTACTTCCTCCCCTCTCC
>NQIM01000643.1:0-17530 GCA_003426235.1 Xylaria polymorpha
ATGTTGCTCTGGCGCCTCTTCTCCCCCTCCCAACTCTCCGCATGCTCGACCACGATCCGCCATCCGTTCGCCTCCCATTGGCCCGCCCGTCTTCTCGCACCGCTGAGTCGTGCCTATTACTCGACCAGTATGTATGTACCCAGAATGTACACTCTAGGTACATAAGGTAATTGGTGCCCACAGGGACCACCCTTTCGCTACCGTGGTCTACCTTCGCCAATGCCTTGTGGCCCAAGGACGGGCAGGTATCCTCCCCGTTCTCCATCTCCAGTTTGACAAGGCGCCTTTGTCAGGTAACGTCCTGGGCACAGCACCGGGAACACAGTCGTAGCTGTTCAACTGCCATCATCCATACATGTACCCACGGCACACGCCCACCACGCACACGCACACGCACATACCCGTCGAGCTGCTCCTCACACACACACCGTACCTACTGTCGTGCCTCCGCGCATCCACACAACTGAGCAACCAAGCACCCATCGACCCTCGCCCTGATTAGCATCTCTCAAAATGCGACCAGCACGTTCATCTCGCAACAAGTAACGAGTTCTCGCTGACAGGGAAGGCCTCTTATCCGTCTCTCGAGCCCTTCTGGCCGCCCCGGCCCATCCTGCGTCATCGACCATTCGTCTCCGCTGGATATGACCCCCTCCTCGCACTTCTCACAGCCTCCGGCGGATCGAGCGTCGTCGACTAGATCCTCGACTGGGTCCCGCGCCGCGAGCCCGGCCGGCCCTGACCTCCTCGACGACGATAAGCCGGCCGCGAGGACCACCGAAACCCAGTCCCCCCGCGATAATGCCCTTGAAGACCTCGAGCCCCCTTCTGACTCGTCGTCTCGCCCTGGCCCGCAGGTCCCTCTGCAGCAACGCCGTCGTGTGACGCGTGCTTGTGACGAATGCCGTCGCAAGAAAATCAAGTGCGACGGCAAGCAACCTTGTACGCACTGCCAGGTCTATAGCTATGGTATTGATTCCCTCACCCCTCCTTCTCGTCGTCTTTCAATCGCTCACCAGGCTCCTAGAATGTACCTACGACAAGCCATCTAATAGGAGGAGGAACCCGGCGCCGCAGTACATCGAGGCATTGGAGAATAAGCTATCGCGGGCCGAGACATTGCTCCGCAGGTTCATGCCTGATGTCGACCTGAACGATCCAGATCTGGATCCTGCTGTTCAGCAAGAATTCCGGATGCGCGAGCAGGCGAGACAGAAGGCTGCCAGCGCCCAAAAGAAGGACCAGGCTAAACCGCCAATTTCCGAGGGCCAGCTGCAGTCTATGGTTTCCAGTGCGGGCCAACTTGATCTCAATGAGAGCGGTGACTATGACTTTCATGGTACGTCTTCCGGGTCTGTTTTCTTCAAGCAAATGAAGAAGCATTTCCGGACCTTGCTAGGGAGAGATTATCAAATTCCCTTCATGCCACGGCCCCCTCGACCATCAATTGTCACGGCCCTCGATTCTCCTAGACCATCCCCGGGCTCTCCATGGGCTGCTACTCCCAACTCGTTCGTGCACAACCTACCACCTAAGCCAAGAGCAGTTGCGCTGTGTTCCGAGTCTCTGGACAACGCGACTTGCCTACTACGAATTGTTCACAAACCCACTTTCTATAGTATGCTCGACAAGCTGTACGAAAAACCGAATGACGAATTCGGAATAGAAGACAAGAGGAATCTGGCCCTGGCCTACTCAGCCATGGCTCTTGGTTGTATGTACAATGTGGCTGATCAGGGGATGACAAACTCTCCACCGTACAAGAAGTCTATTGATGAAGCGTAATACACCCCTCCTATAATGCTTGATTAGACCGCTGACCCTGTTTATGTGTAGGCTTAATTACTATAGCTCGGCCAGATTTTTGTTACAGGATATTACCGAGTGTAGAGACCTCATTTCGCTCCAAGCTCTACTTTTCATGATTTTATTCTTGCAATCTATTTCGAACCTAAGTACCTGCTATGGTTTCGTTGGCATTGCTTTGCGTTCTGCGCTCAGAATGGGGTTGCATCGCCATTTACCGCATATCAAACTGGATCCCATCGAGTCCGAAACGAGACGCAGGGTCTTCTATATATGTCGACAGATGGACACCTATGTATCTGCGCTACTAGGGTTCCCCCTGCTCTTGAACGACGATGACATAGATCAGTTGCTCCCAACAGCAGTGGACGATCAGTTCATTACTAAAGAAGGAATTTCGACTCCACCTCCCGGTGCCACTTCTTACATCGAGGCTTTTAATGCACACGTCAAGCTGATGGACCTATTGAGTAAAGTTGTTAAAAATGTCTACCCCTTAAAGAGGATAGACCCTGAAATAGCAGACGGAGATGAATTGCAACATGCCTCTTACATGGTTAGCTACTCTCGCATTAAGGAGATGGAAGAGGAACTTCAACAGTGGAATGAGCAATTACCGTTTGCTTGGCGGCCGAATCCTGAGGGTCCGGTTGAAGTTGTCCGGTAAGATTTTTTGAACCCAGATCCTGAATCTCGCAAATCGTAGCCGCTCGCGCTCTATAGCTTGTCGTGCCCACAAACCTACCATGGACGAAGCGCTGACTTTTACTAGCATCCGTAATTTACTCAGATTTGCCTACGCCCATGTCCAGATGGTTCTTTACAGACCCTTTCTTCATTACGTTTCTCCAAGGTTCTGTGCCGGCAAGGATGTCAGTGAACGTGCGTACGCGTGCGGCGCTGCATATATCACGGTCGCCCGCAATATCGTGCATATTGGCACCGAGATGCGAAAACAGGTCTCTCTCGTCGGGCCCTATTGGTTCACCTTGTTTTCGGAATTTTTGCTATAATTTCCCTCGTATTCTTCGTTTTAGAAAACCAGGACAAGGAGGGGTCAAAGGAAATACTAGCAGATGCAATAGCAGGGAAAAATATGATTAGCGGGCTCGCAGCGAAGAGCATGGTTGCGGATCGAATATCGAGTACTTTGGAAGTAAGTTATAGGCCCCCCGTGTTGAGAGCACAAGTTGCAGATTATTGACCATCCTAGACCCTCTTTGATCAGTTACCAGCCAGCCTAAAGGCTTCCGACGTCCAAACTCAGCCATCGAAAAAGCGGCCACGCTCAGGGTTAAAAGTCGACTGCAGCCCATCGGTCCAGAATGCTAGTTCCCCCACGTCCGCTCGGGGCGCTTCTAAGGGCCCCCCTAGCTTATCAAAAGCCATCTCGGCGAAGATTCAAAAGCGTTCCCCAGTGCCTGTTCCACACAGCAGCTCCGTCGGTAATGAACATGTACCAAGTCCTAATTTCGACCCGTCGTTTAGCCCTTTCCATTTCCCCCCTTCCAACATGGTAGCATCCCAGGACTCCATACCGACAACACATGTCAGCGAAGCTAGCCGAGTCAAGGCACAACATGACGCAACAGGGGCGGCTCAGCAGATAAACCGAGTAGATGCCATGATGTTTCCTTCGGACGACCCACTGGCGTATCCCAACCAGCCGCGAGCTGACTTTGGGGTCCCGGGACCCGGTCTGCATCATGGGAGTCCTGGGGATATGCTACAGCACGACCCGTCGTCGTATTACGTACCTCACATTTACGACGGCATTGAAGGCCAACTCCTAGGGCCCCTTCCACCCTATTTAATGCAGTCACAGGGGGATCCAGGTATCCCGTTTCCGGTACCAATGTATTCAGATCCAATGTTGTCTTCTCAACAAATGCACCTATCGCCGCATCGACCCCATCCCCAAGGGATACAGGTAGAGCAAGGGCAACTGCGGCAGCAACCGAGGGACTACGAACACATGCTTGCTACTACATCTTGGCAAGGCTTGTTTCCACCGCACGGGATGGACTGATACTATTGATTTTCTCACGGTACCCAAGGAATAAGGCCAAAGGAAGAGACGATTAAAAACAAGAGATACCCACCGCACGGCACAAACATGCCTGCGACACCCTGGACGACGGGGATAAGGACTACGTTGGGGACGAGGGGACGAGGGGACGAGATTCCTGAGAGATTTCTATGTAAAATATCTACCCATGACGACTCATGATGCAGGAAAGCATAGAGGCACAACTGTACTTTAAGCGACCATATAACTCGTAAAAATACCCAATACTCTGTTAGGATGGGTGGGTGTAGATCTGTCAACATTACCTACGTGCTTCGGTGCAAGGGGGGCAGGTACTAGATAGGCACTTAGAAAATGATGACGCGGTAGGGGAGTCTCAATTCCAGGCATTTTAACACGTAGGAGGGGTTATATTTTGAAGACGGGAGACAGCTAATAACACCAGACGGTGGTAGGTACAAGATATTACCTACCTACCTAAAGCAGGCATTTTAAGTAGGTACCTCTAATAGGTAGTAGGTAGCTCCCCGCCTCAAACCCGCCACAAGGAGAGAAAGCCACCATCCTAACTGCTACATGTATTCAGGTACCTGTCTCCAGTCAATCCAGTCAATTAGGTATTGCCAGTTGTTGAACCTCTGCCCCAACATCCCGAACAATAAGCAAACAAGCCACTTGCATCGGCACTCTCCACAAACATATACCATCATACAAATAAGATATCAGAGCATCGTCACATACAAGATCCGTTGTAGTCTTGCCACCATTGCGGAAGAGTAGAGTGGTCTTCGGAATTTGTGCCTCGAAGTCATCTCAGTCTTCCGAGTTACTGACAGTATGGAGGCTACCAACATCAAGCACAGCCTCGTCATTGAGGATGAATTTGACGCACTGTAGGTGGTCATCTACTTACCTCATTACCATGCACGAACTGCTTATTCCCGTACGCTCGGGATCCAAAGCGACTCAACTCAAATGAGGCCTCCCTCTCCAGCCCACGGGCCCCATTCATTCATCCATGGTTATACCGGTACAACAGGCCCAGAGAACCATGCTGCTGCATGCCATGGCACATCGCTAGCCAGCCAGCCAGCCAGCCTCTCCCAAGAACCGTGTGTCGTCGTCATCTACACAACCGAGTGCTGACCATACACCCGTCTCTGTCCAGCTCGATAGAGATCAAGGTACCCGGTCATTCCTCTCACGTCGGAGGGGTTACTAGGAAATATCCCGGTGGGTAACCCTTTGGCTTATATCCTCTCCTTTTATCTTCTGCGTGTCTGCTTGTACAAGGTGCTGGCTGGCCCTTGCCGGTAGCTAGCCAACAGGTCGATTTGCGAGCATGCGGCCAGCTACTTTCACTATGACTGGCCAGTTGCCCGCCTCGTTGTTGCGGGGAACTCTAGCCTAGGGCCAGGGTAGAGGTGTTACTTTGGCTCAGCCTGGTCCGCCACCTTTGTTAGAAGGAATCCCAATAACTAGATCGCATCATATAAGATTCCATGCTTTATCGTGATCCGCTTTGTTTTTAGGAGGCTGGCTCAGATTTCAGCGGCTCTCTTGAACTTGAAACAGTGAACTGACAGCCTCATTAGCCAAGCTCCATGCAAGAAAAGTAGCGAAGGCACTAGGTTCGCAAGAGGGCATCATATTTCTGCCGGGCCAGTGGGATGTGAACTGGGAGGATTCGGATCAGGGGCCACCATTCCGGCAGCGCCGGTAGTAAGTCCAACTATCAACGCGTTTTATAACCCGTTCGTAGGACTAATGAAGACGACAGCTTTTACTACATCACCGGAATCGACTTTCCAGGCTGTAGTGTCACATATGATATCGAATCTGACAAGTTGACGCTCTGGATCCCGTATACTCCGCCGGCGACTATATTATGGTTTGGAAATACCCCATCTCCTGACTCATGCCTCGCTCGATGTGACGTTCACGATGTAAAATATAACCAGCTGCTCCCCGAGTACCTGAACTCGCGGCTCGCCAAGGTTAAGACTCTCTATGTCTTACGAGCATCCCAGTTGCCGAAATTTGCCGAGTTCGACAGCCTCAAGCCTCGTCTTCTCATCGACGCAACATCGCTGCAACCCGTCATGGACGAGGCCAGGGTGATCAAATCCGACTACGAGATCGAGATGATCCGGAAGGCGAACGCCGTGTCCTCGGAAGCGCACAAGGAGGTCGCTAGGTCCATGTACGGCCTGTCGAATGAATGCCAGCTCGAGGCCGCCTTCCTCGGGTCGTGCACGGCCCAGAACGCTCACGCGCAAGCGTACCCCATCATTGCTGGGTCGGGCCCCAACGCCTCGACGTTGCATTACGATGCTAACAACGAGCCCCTGGCTGGCCGACAGCTCGTTGTGCTCGATGCAGGCGCCGAGTGGGATTGTTACGCGAGCGACGTGACCCGTACGCTCGCCATCGGCTCGACGTTGTCACCCGAGGCCAAGGCTATCTACGATCTCGTCCATCAGATGCAGGACGAGTGCATCCACCGAATCTGTCCCGGTGTAGCGTTCCGCGATTTGCAGCTTCACGCCACGCTTGTTGCCGTCAAAGGCCTCTTAGAGCTCGGCATGTAAGTACTCGCGACACCAATATATAGAGAGACCAGATATCCCCTTTCCGCATACCCCTCAACCTCACCACGATTTAGCTTTTTAAAACAAGGCATTGCTGACTCGGTGTCGTCGAAGTCTGCATAACGGCACCGCCGACGAAATCTTCAAGAATGGCACGGGTTCAGCTTTCTTCCCCCACGGTCTTGGTCACCACGTCGGTCTCGATGTACACGAGTAAGTCCCATCTCATCCTATCTTAACGCCCTTCAATTCAGCACCCGTGTGGTATCGAGCCCTTTGTATAACTATCTAACCCGCCTCACAGCGTCCTCAGCAAAGACCTATTGCGGCCCGCGGGCGAAAGCATGTGGGGCAAGAGGCGGCCTATCGGCCCCAACTCGCTGCGTGCCATGGTCAAGGAAGCCACCGATGGCGCCTCCGCCGCCGCGTCGGGAGATAGTACCTATAATAAACTTCACGCGAATATGGTCGTCACCGTCGAGCCGGGGCTCTACTTCTGCCGTCCGTATATCGAGGCGTACTTCCTCCGCAGCGACCAGCATGGCAAATACATCAACACGGCCGTGCTGGACAGGTACTGGGCCGTTGGCGGCGTTCGCATCGAGGACTGCGTCCTCGTCACGGTTGACGGGTACGAGAACCTGACTACGGCACCGAAGGGGAACGAGCTTTTGAGTATCCTTGGGGTAGAGTAGAGTAGAGTAGAGGAAATCGTCAATAACTGTTTTTATGTTGCTATTATATAGTCCCATGGTGCACCGTCATATCCCCGAGGTCTATCTCGAAAGGGGTACCATCAAATTTAACAATTCGTGACATTTATTGTATTCAAACCAAGTCGACGGCAACCATTGGGTATAAGCTACTGCTCGCCTCTCAACAACAACAACAAAAGTCGGCATGATACCACTTTCCAAAGCCCGCCCGTCTTATCTTTCAAGCAAATGGATTTCAAATGAAGAGACATGATAAACGCGAGCAATGAAAACAAAAAACGTGATCCATAAAAATAAACCGAGTTTCCATGTCATACATATCATGATTATTTGGTCGCTTTTATACAATTAAATAACCCCGTCCCCATCCCCCCCAATGTTACGCCTCCCTTTTCAGGTTTCCCAACCGAAAAAGGGGTCACACACTCATACTCGTAATTTTTATTTTTTATGCACGTAATTCAAAGATATTTTTTCGGCAGCGTCTTCTTCCGCTCGTAGAGTATGTAACCGACCACTAGGACGATCTGGCTGCCGATGATGACGAAGATGAGCTTGCCGTGGCGGGGCGTGGTCTGTGTCGCCACGTGCTCGAGCATGGTGCCGTGGTTGGAGCTTATGGACCGCTTCAGGTTGTTCTCAGACTGGCTGATCCGGTTGTTGAGGTCCGTCTTGATGTTCTGAATCTCGCGCTGCATCTTGGTCACCTCGCTCGTCAGCCACTCCAACTTGTCGAGTTTGTCGAGCTTCGACAGCGACTGCTTCAAGTCGTTGATCATCCGCGACGTCTCCTCGTGCCGCTTTTCGTTCATGTTGTTCATGCCCGCGCCCTGCCGGAAGATGGTCGATAGGTGGTGGTTTATGCTCTGGAGACGATTGTGAAGGTCCGCGAATTGCGCCGCGGAGCTGGTGATGCCGTCGGCCGACGCGTCGGGGACGGAGTCGTCGAACGCATCATCGGACTGAGCGTTGTTCCGGTTCTGGTTCGGAGTACGGCCATAGCTCGTCTGGGCCTTCGCCTGTTTCTGTCCATCGTTCTTCTGTGGTTGGGATGGCGACCCCTCTTGCACCTTCGCATCGAGGTCCCAGGTCATCACCACCAGCTTAAAGACTTCGAAGGAATCCGGGTTGTCAGCGGACGCGGCCGTGATACCGAATTGGTACCCGGGGGGGATGGTGATCTGGTCGCTCTCGAAGCAGAGACGGTCGTCGATCTCGACCTTGAAGGCATTGGCGGTTTGGCGCAGCTTGATCTGCGAGGGGCGCCCCAGGTTGCGGTAGCCGTGGTAGCAGTGGCCGAAGGCGAGGCTGTCAACGCTGTGGTGCGACTTGAAGTCGGTGGTGCCGTCGTTCAGGAAACCACGGATCATACCAGCGGACCCGCCGTGCTGGTCGATGACGAGGGCCAGCCCATCAAAACGCCCGACTGTGTAGATGCTAGACGAGCCGATGTCCTGGCTGCCCCGTCGCGCGAGCCAGATGTTGAGGTTACCGCTGCCCCTCTCGGCGCCGTTCGCGCGGAAGTCGACGTCGGCCACCCATTCGCGGTACTGGTTCGGCTGGTCTGCCCAGGCAGCGCCGCGCGTGTTACCGGGGGCGGGCGGTGTGAGGATGAGCTTGTTTGAGAGTATCTCCGGGGGGTTGGGCGTGCCCTGGATGGAAAATCCGGGGACGCTTGCCTCGCCGCGGTCGTTTATCCTGCGAGAAGACACGAGTGTGAGCGTGGGCTGTGCCTTGGTCTAGATACTCGATCGTTCAAGATGTCTATCAAGGGGAAGGGGGGTCTTGGTCTTGGTCTGACCACGGACCACGGACCAAACAAAGAGAATGTAGGCATGGCCAATGCACAAAGATGGATGGATGTACATACCTCCCAGTATAACCGAAACTCAGCTCACTGACTAGGAATTGAGATTGTGCCGTGGCCGTGGTGGCCAGACCAAGAGCGAGGATTGAGGACTGCTGTAGGAAGCGCATCTTGCACGACGGATTTCTGTAAGCCAAGTCAACAAGACGCAATGGTGGTGCAACGGCAATGCACCAGAACACAGCCTCGACAGAAGCTGTAGAGATGCCACGCGAACCTCACAGCGGGCGAATTGGAGTGATTTGGACTGGTTGTGTTCGGGAATCAGTCGGGCCAGTCAACACATCGTGTCGTCGAAATATGTAGTATCATAGGGTATAAGTATCGTTATATCGTGGACTAGACAGACCCTTGTCTCGCATCACCCAGCTGGAGCTCTAAGAGGACACTTTGCAGCAACGAATAAAGCAGGCCCAATTGTGGAGTTCCCGCGAGACAACTGCGCTATAGCAAGACTAAGCCTGCCATGATAAAAGACAGGCCGCTTAACAGCCATCTTGTAACGGAACCTCGTTCCGGGGTGCCTAGTGCAGGGTAGGTGTCCTTTTTGAAGAATTGAACAAATGAATAAATGAGTAAATGAAGAAATAAATGATACGAAAGGCTTCTTGATGATGTGCAGATGACTTCAATCAAGCATGCCCAACCACTTATATAAGTGTAGGTAAGAGGTCGATCAATAAGGGTTACATTAAGTTCTACCTACAGTATGTATGTAGTATAAGTACGGGATATTGTAAGTACTGTACTGTACTCGTTTCTTCGCAGCTGAAACAAGACAATGCCTCGTTTTAGCGTACAGCTAAATAGGCACCGTTTCACGACCAACATCAACCCCACATCCCGCTTGGTTACTCAACCCAAAACAATAACAAAGATACTGTACCTAACGGCATACACTACATAGTAGGTACCCATCCTCGACCGCCAAAATTGGATGATAAGACCTAAGGTTATTAAAGTTTAGGTAGCGACAGATGTTATCAAGTTGTATAGGAGTCTAGGTAGGTATTTAAGAGTTTGACAGACCGCTTTTCTGGTCACCTTCCAGGGGTTAAGCGCAAAGAGAACAGAATAGCAAGGTTTGTTAACTGCGATAAGTACTCTAACTACCACAATGATGACATTCAACGTTGGTATCCTGCTTTTTGAAATATATATGAGTTCTTTTCGCATTTATGGCGACCGATTAATATACGTGATACAAACGGGCCTATGCCTTAAACATACCTAGGTACCTATATACATTATGTACCTACATATCATACATACCTCTAGGTAACCTTGGAAGGTTAGGTACCTGCGTCGTAAGGGTAGTAACTATGTACAGTACCTATTTGTGTGGGGAAGCGACTAATCCCAATAAGTACTCCCCAGACAAAAAGCGGATGCTTCCACCTCACTGCAGTAGGTACGGGCAGGTGTACAGTACGGTACGGTAAGTACGGGAACACGACACCTTATCTTATCGGCGCATCGCTTCAGTTGTTCAAGGTCAGTTGTTGTTTGTCCAATTCGGCCACCTCATAGGATGACATATCTACTGTACAGTACTGCAGTGTACCGAGACCACCCCGTCCTGTCTAAGGTTAGATTTGTAGTTAGATGGCCCTTCAAAGTGGCATTGTCGCCCGCCCCATGATCACGAGACACAATCACCACAAGGCCTAACCTCTGGCAAGCCTGGCTACCTGCTCGTTGGCGATGCAATCAACGTCCAAAGCGCAATGAGCGAGACATACCCAACCATCGCGCAATGCGCCGTTGTCGCAACCGCCTTCAAGATCCTCCTCTTCCCGGCTTAGTATGTCTGCACCCATCCTCTCCGAGCCCGTGCTGATCGTCGACGTTGTAGTAAGTCGACCGACTTCGAAGTCCACCGCAACTGGCTGGCCATCACCAACAGCCTCTCTCCCTGGCAGTGGTACTACGAGAAGACGTCGGAATGGACCCTCGACTACCCGCCCTTTTTCGCCTACTTCGAGTGGCTTCTCTCCCAGGCCGCCAAGTTTGTCGACCCGGCCATGCTTCGCATAAGCAACTTGGAATATGATAGCTGGCAGACCATCTACTTCCAGAGGTTCACCGTCATCGTGACCGAGTTGGCCCTCGTCTACGCCCTCCATCGGTATTGCTTGCGCTGCCTATCCATCTTGTCCTGTTCTAGCCATAACAAGCTGATGCGCCGTGTCCAGGTTTGCCGAGTCCTCGCCCACCCTACATAAACGGGCCGCCCAGGCTGCTGCCATCTCGGTCCTTCTCTCGCCCGGTCTTCTCATCATTGACCATATCCACTTCCAATACAATGGTGCCATGTATGGCCTTCTGCTCTTGTCGCTGGTCTTGGCACGCCAGAGGTCCACCGTCCTCGCCAGCGGACTGGCCTTCGCGGCGCTCTTGTGCATGAAGCATATATACCTCTACCTCGCTCCAGCTTATTTCGTCTTCCTGCTCAGGACATACTGCCTTTCGCCCAAGTCCATCTTCAGAATCCAATTCGCCAATTGTGTGAAACTTGGTGTCGGCATCCTGGCCATCTTCGCCACGGCGTTTGGCCCTTTCGCTGTCAAGGGCCAGATTCCACAGATCCTCAGTAGACTATTCCCGTTTTCGCGCGGCTTGTGCCATGCATACTGGGCACCTAACGTATGGGCGCTGTATTCTTTCGTCGACCGGGTCCTAATCTTTGGTGAGCTTGACAAACCCAGTCTCAATGTCCGTCATATTAGCTAACTAGTCCCAGTGGCACCGCGCTTAGGCCTGCCTGTGAAGTCTGAAGCCATTAACAGCGTGACGAGAGGCCTCGTAGGAGATACGGCGTTTGCAGTGCTCCCTGAGATCACGCCTAGACTGTGCTTCGCATTGACCCTTCTCTTCCAAGGCATACCTTTATTGAGACTTTTCGCTCGTCCTAGCTGGGAAGCCTTCATCGGAGCCGTGACGTTGTGCGGCTACGCTTCTTTCTTATTCGGATGGCATGTTCACGAGAAAGCTATACTTCTCGTTCTTATTCCCTTTAGCCTCATCGCGCTCAAGGACCGCCGTCATCTCAGTGCGTTCCGGCCGCTGGCGGTATCGGGCCATGTGTCGCTATTCCCGCTACTCTTCACGCCGGCCGAGTTCCCGATAAAGACAGTATACACTATCTTCTGGCTTGTCCTATTCCTGATGGTTTTTGGTCGCTTAGCGCCTGCGTCTCAACGACCACGTTTCTTCCTTTTTGATAGACTAACGACGATATACATTGCAGTGAGCATTCCTTTGATCATGTATTGCTCATTGCTGCACCAGGTAGTATTTGGCAAGCGTTACGAGTTCCTACCTCTCATGTTTATGAGCGCGTACTCGGCGTTGGGGGTAGTTGTGAGTTGGGTGGGGTTTATGTTCGTGTATTTTACTTCATGATGATAGATAGGTATGGACTCACTCACAACTTGGAACGATGGTATAGAATAGTACGTGTATTCGATAGATAGAACGCCATTGATAGAAGAAAAAAATTTGAATAAAAGGTGAATAAAAGCGCCGTTTGATATACCATTAGTGGTACCTAGTTGCTACCTACTATCCGTTCTCTTCTGTCAGTTGGGTACCTGGCTAATACCTTGGTCTAAGTACCGACCTCAGCACCAACATTGAATGTTTATTTGGGGAGCCAATCAGAAGAGAGTATTAGGCCACCGCCTTCCTTTTATGGAAGAAGTCTCACCCCTCCAAATTTCACCCGGCCCCACTACGCCACATCGAAGCTTCTTTTCAGACTTACTTATTCGTACCAGCTTGTCAATACAGTACATATAGATTGATTTCAGTCTTGAATTATGCGAAGGCCAACAACCGCCAAATTTCTCCGATATATGATGTCCCTTTTTAGCTAACATGGGGATAAGACAGCGGTTGAGAACTCCTGAGACTTGAATTGGCAGTGAGCAAGGGGCATGAGGCAAGAATTCGCTAGGTTAGAACCTTGAAGACTTACCCGTTACCTGGGTAGGCAGGTTGAGCTATGTTTTAAGCCGTGGTGGGAGTTTTATACTTCTAGTACTAAACAACTATAGTAGTTTCTGGGAATCATGTTTGTTTGGGCGCGTTAGAGAACATGGTTCTATAAAAAAACGACGACTTACGGCGAGGCGCTTGCGTTGATAAGTGTTGACAAACTGTGCAAGCCAGAGACTTCATGGGGTACCTAGCAAGCATGAGTGAAATTTGAAACAATGGCTCTAAGGTGCCAAAAGTCTTGCTTTCCCCATAACGCGTCATCTGTGCGCTGCATGACTTAGGTGACGCGAGAAGCTGACCGTTCTACAACTCATCATAAGTGAAGAGACGGGCGATGGATGATGCTCCTACTTTTAGTTCGTAGGCTTCATGTATGTGAGTAAAATACAAGACGATTTCCCTCTGCTCATGCTAAATCATTGTTCGTAAGATATCCCCACTTAGAAACAATTTGACGAAGCCCTTCTAGATGGCTGATTGATAATTATGTTGATTCTAGGGCTACTGCTACTGCACGGACGAGGAGATTTGTGACTGATATTGGCAGCCAGAAAAGAGGAAATATGGCCCTGTCAATATACCGGTAATAGGTTCATAGGTAGTTCGGAAGCGTTAGCCCTACTTAGTTAGTCCGAGCATCATTTGGCGCGCTGTGAACCGTTGTAGAACAGAACCCCGGCCCGGACAGGTAACGGCACTTGTTGTAAGCGACCTCCAAACCACTGGTTTCAATCATGGTTTACCTATTCGATGAAGCGATATCGCACGTCATGTATAACATATCCTATGAACAATTTCTCAATACGACAGATTCGCAACGAGATTAGTTTGTTGATCACTACGTCCCAGATGTGAGAGCTAGATGAAATGCTAGGCGCGCGTAGTGGCGGCCAAGCGTGGCCCTGAACTGGTTCGGCTGGGTCCGCTCTCGTGTCTCACCGATACCCCCCCAATTAGCCGTCGACAATATCTTGACGCCCACGGCGGAAAGCAGCGTGAAGTTGACGATGATAGACGTCCATACCTCGAGAAAAACCGAGGTGAGGTTTCAGGGCTCTTGGAGCAGCTGGAAGCTGGATTCTCATGAATTGGCTGCAACACTCGGAGATGGTGACTTACACGCAACGAGGTCAAAACACGGGTGGGATTGTATAGCCATGCACTCGGATTAAACGCGGCCAAGTAGATATAAAAATAGCTTTGAATGATAGATTGAACTCTGCTCTATTATCTAGGAGAAGCGCTGGGCCGGGCGGGCTCAGGTGGGTGTATGGAAATGCAGGGAGATGTGTTGTTGAGGTCGAGGAAGCTCTAGCTCTTGGACCCAGGTTTGGGTAGAAGAGCAGAGGTGTCAGACCAAGGGGCATAAAAAGCGAAGGCGGAAAGATAACAGGACATATGGTAGCTTGTTCTGTTGTCCTCTCGCCGGCGATCAAGACGAGTATAAGAAGGTGCATGAAAGACGCGAAGGCGGCGGGCTAGAGGTGAAGAATGAAGACGATGGGGTAGGTAGGTAGGGCAGACGCGGTGGTGGCCCTGGCAGGCGTCTTCATTGACTGGTTTGAGGCCCATCTTAAAATAATAAGGGCGACTAGGTAGAAGCAACCCAGAAGCGACCAGCCCCACCGTCGGAAGGCAAGCTGACCACTCATCACTCGGCAAATCGCCGTCGTCCCCGGTCCTGGCTGCTGCAAGTGGGCCCCAGCGTTCAAGGTCCCGGCGACTTAAGGAACAGACTACAGTTGTGTTCCCTCTGTCTCTCTCTCCCTCTCTCTCTCTCTCTCTCTCTCTGTGTGTGTGTCTCTGTGTGTCTCTCTCTACCTACATACCTACTTATATGTACTTGTGCTGCATACATACCCTACATAGGTATTACCTATAATGCCTCCTCTCCCGTCTTTACCTGACCTACCCAGCTAGTCCTCCATGCYTTCTCCTTCTCCTCCTCCTCCTCCTCTCCCACGGGCCCCCTCCATCTTTCCCTTCACCCCTCCTTCCCACCTAAAACACCAGGCAGCACACCTTATCCATCTGCACCCTCAGCTATCGACATCGACCGGTAGGTATCAGATTCAATCTGCTTGGGCAGCCTACACCTTCATTGCATCCTTCCCATAACCAAACCACAACCACAACCACAACCACCGTTTCTTATAACCATTTACACATAAAGATACCATCAGAATCGGAGCCACAGTCTTGACTCTGTTGCACTGTCCCCGACACACACCCGAGTCTATCAACCGCTCTCTCCACCGCCGTGATTTCTCCGCGAGCCGTGTCTATCGTCTCGTCCTCATCCTCATCCTGAATCCCACCCCGGCCTACTGTGCTTCTGCCTTGCCTGTTCAAGCAATCCGTTCGTCATCACTTCTACACATCTACAAGGCGGCTTTGACTGACCCCAAGTGCGCAACGGCTTATCCTATTCTCCAGCAAATGTCCGCGTTATCTGTGTCATATATATGCCACTTGGCTAACCGTCCCTCGTTGACAGACGTTCGGCTTCCTGCGACACACCTTCGACTTCGACTTCTATCTCTATCCTGATAACACATCCCAAGCCTAGAGCTCGTCATCCTTCGTTTGCTTCGCCGGACTTGCGGTAAGCTCGAGGTATGACGTGATATGCCTACGGCTTCCTATTTTATCACGTTATGGAACAGTCTGAGTCACTCGATAACCAACTAAGATCTGTTCGACAACCACCATCGCAGTCTTCGTCTTCCACCTCACCCCAATCTACCCCCCGAATCTCCAATAGCGAACCAAGCCCCGAGCCTCCCCATACCGAGGAGTTATCTGACTCTGTGCTCTCTCTTCGGTTTCCTAGGCCGGCAGGAAACCGTCAGTTGACAAATTGGATATCCTCCAGCTCGCCAGACATAATGCAACCAGGGAGCGTCCCAGACGTAGATCCCAGCTTGACAGAGCTGGGGTATGACATAATCGGAACAGACGGAGAGAGCCAAGCCGAGTCTGTCGCAAGCTCTTTCGACTACCAGAAATCCGAAGACATCCAAAGTCTTGCTGGCACTGATGTTGATACTGATTCATCCGATGATGAGGACACCACTCTAAATGAGACCACTATATCCGATGCCACCATTGTTGACCCTGCCGAGCACGCGGCTGCTGCTGAGGCAGAAGCTCTAGAAATGGTGGACCGAAGCTTGGAGAACCCGACGAGTTTATCTCTATCTAACCATTCCCCCTTCACGTCTGTCTCTTACCTAGATCATCTCCGAACCTATGAACCATCTGCAGTCATTCGAGGCCAATCCTCTGCCGTGGCGGGTGTATCGCTCGTGGAACAAGAGACGTTGATAGGGCCCTCGACAGTAAAAGAATTAGAGCACTCGGGTCCCCATTCACCCAAGGCGTCTCGAGGCCGTGGGACCCTTCAAACGGCCTTCGGATACCTTAATGAGAAGCGACGGGCCCTGGCCGTGCTATCGGGCCTCTTCCTCGTCTATAGCCTCGCAGTGGCCACCAAGTTCCTGTTGTTAAACTCGTCAGCTCCTAGGGAGCTATCGACAGTTCCAGTAGCGTCAGTCCCAATCATTATCCCCTCTCTCTCCGTCCAAACAACATATTCCGTCTCCACTCCTACGCCGACAATTTCACAAACGCCCAATGCCCTGCAGACCGCGAGCTCCCCTAATGGTCTTATGTTCATTCCATTCGGGAAAGACAACACCCAGACAAATATTGCCACGATTCCCTCATCCGCAGCCGTCTGCTCAGCAGAGCTGTTTGGCCGAGACGAAATCATCATTAAAATCCCCCAGAGCATCAAGTCTTCGTGGCTGGCAAAGGATGCAATTCTGATTGCGGTGAGCCGTGGACTTCAAGACATCCCTACCAAGGTGTCTTCTGTCGACGAGGGCTTCCTGATTCAGGTGCCTTTGAAAGAGGCACATGGCGTGCTAGCTGTGACGATTGCGACAACTCACAAGCCTCATATCAACGAGTCCTTTCGCATCAACTTTGGTACCTACCGATTCACAGAAGCACTCGATGCTGGCAAGCAGCTCGTCCGCGGATTTGCACAGAGAGTTGTCGACACCGTGAATGGGACAACGTCGTGGGTCGAGGACACTTACATTCCTGCCTTGGATGTCGTATCGAAGCAAGTCTGCGGCCAAACAGCGTCGGTCTCGGGTTCCGTGCTGCATGGCCTCCAAGATGCGACAGACACGATTCTCGCTATCCCTAGCCGTCTCATTGCACAAATCCAACAATCTCTTGATGCCAAGGCGATTCTCCGCCGTGTCAATCAGTTACAGCTCGAATTAGCTCAAGAAACTGATAATATCCGTGATGAGCTAGGCATGGCGGTCCTAAGGAGTCGAGTCAACTCTCGACTTTTGTGGCTGAAGATGCGAGGGAAGACGGAGGAGCATGGGCACTATTTGAGCAAAGTTGAGGTATTCTTAAAGGAGCAGCGCGCCCAGATCGAGTCGGCTAGGGCTGAAAGGACCCAGCGTACCAAGAGCCAGATCCGGGCTTGGCACGA
>NQIM01000644.1:0-17418 GCA_003426235.1 Xylaria polymorpha
CTTTGTTCATCGTTTTTTCCAGACTACCTAGTTGGACATTTCACTCGGCACATCCTCTCGCTCGGGTCGTCTCTCTCTCTCTCTCTCTCTCCTTCTCACGAATGATATATATTTCCTCTTGCTATCGTTTTTTACACATCAGTCTGACTGAAACTTTCCCACATTTTTCAACTACTTGTATATTTTTACTCGTCTCATTAACTACGGCAAATGTCCCTCTGTACGTCCCCTGAATATGCCGATGAATCATATAGAATACGCATTCAAAGCCCTAGATCATGTAATCTATTTTGCACGTAACTCTTCCCATAATCAGGTCAATCAGTGATGATCTGGTTTGCTGCCGAGTACTTGTAGTATTGCTTGGAAGTGATGTTTAGAGAAAGTCTTGTTGATTACTTCTCTGCTAGATAGTAGGTGCGGTACTATAACAGTATGGGACACTAGTGAATATCTTTTTCGAGTAGTTCCAATTGATTCCAAGCGTGAATTGATTGTGACAAGAGTGAGAGAAAGAGGAATTTGGGGACGGGGGGCCGGTTTCGTCAATTCTAATGGTCGCGCTAGTGTTCGTTGGCCAATCAATTCGCCTTGGAAGTACGCCCGCTTGCCATTCTTAGCTTACCACGTGACTAACAGAACGTCTAGATCATGACCAAATATTGTGCACGAGCCACGTTGTTGAATGTGGCTGGTCTCCACATTATTTGGACTTACAATGATTGGGTCACGGCATTCCAATGGGGCGCCTCTGGGGCCTCGATACGGGTAGACCCACCACACTTCGACTGTCGATCTGCTGCTCGAACCCTGACCTCTTGTCACTTCTGATTCGCTGCACTCCTTCTCGGCAAGCCACATCTGCAAGACCGCCCTGCGATCACGGTCTGATGTGCCTTCAACTACCAAATCTAAGAACGTAAGGTATACGAAGTCTATATTAAGAAACTCTACCTAGTCGTACTCTAACGATACCAGAAGCATATAGAGGACTTTTTAGCTAGTGCTTGTTTGTACACTTTTCATTAGTTATCAATCACTACCGAATAGGCTTACAATATTATTGCAGCCACGCAACACTGGCGGCCATCGGCATTAGTAAATCCCGAGCCCTATCCAAGGAGGGAAGGGGGGTTCGTCTGGCCCCGATGAATCTTGCTCGGGAGGCCAGGTAAATATCGTATCGGTTTGGTAGGGCTGCATTGATAGCTGTTTAGATGACTCACTAACGGCCCTCTGCCTGTCGGGAGCCAGCTTTCCCAATGTTATAAGTGAGCCCAGCTTTAATCTCCTATAGCCAGTTCGGAGACATAGCCGCTGTGGAGCAGGCGTATCTATAGATGTATTATCGATAAGGTGGACAAAGGTATGACAGGACTAGACGTTACACCATCGTTATATTTGCGGGTGGTGGGACGTTAAGGGACAGCAACTAGTACAGTTTAAGAAGTTCAAGCTTGTAATTAACATTCTTAGATTAAATCTAAGTACCTTGCCATTGTGGTTTTTACGTCGTAAACAAGAAAACCTTACTGCTGAGGCCGTTTATTTTAGGGATATAACTTAGCACTGGCAGACTTTTAGTTGTTTCTATGAACAAGCCCTGCGTGTAACTGTCGATTGGAGATCATAGATGCATCCACGGATATATACATCTTATTTCTGTTTGATAAATCACCTGGTATAGCAGTATTTGCAATACCGCTATCTTGTTATAAACCGGGAGGTCTCTGATGTCCGCGCTTAGGGCGCGAGTTCATAAATGAGTGTTAAAATGGGTAACTAACTGACAATTAAATCCTCCAAACCAGACTTTAGCGCCTCATATCGAAAATATTGGGCATTCTTAGGGTTTCTTTGACCAGATTTTAAGAGGGTTTCCGTTCCCAAGCTCAGATCATCGGTAATTATATGACAGCTCCTTGTTCACTTACCTCTTCTTTTAGTTTCGCTACAAGTTCATCGAAGTCTTGGTGTGCCCTCATCCCATCAACACCCCAACCCCCCCTTAGCTAATCTGCCCGTCGGCATGCTCTCCAGCGAGACGAGGGATTCGAAATGCTCCCTACCGAGCCAGTCGGAGCCCTCAGGACCTAACAATGCCGAGCCGCTATTATACCTTCTGTGATCACATTTCGCCAAGCCAACTCCACTCATGCAGCTAAGCCTGTCGAAGCGAAATGGGAAAAGATAATGGCAGCGAGAAAGACACACCTCAAAAGCAAAATATTCACTTGATTTCGCCCGGACTTGAACCGGAGACCTTCAGTGTGTTAGACTGACGTAATCTTTCTTCTTCGCGGTAATATGGAAATGACGCAAATGCACGACGTCAAAGCGGTCCTAATGTTCATCCAAGAAAGGCTCATATCCATTCCCGAAACCTAGTCTGACGTTGGAGAGGAACGCTTCCGGCCTTGGAAACCTGGACCTGTCAAAATCGAGGCCAACTAGCTCGGTCGACGCGGGTAGGGTCTTGGCGAGCTCTCTCAGCCAGATGGCTGAACCGGTGGCGACGGGTTTGCTGCTAATTCACTTGTGATGTGTGGGGGTAGTAGATCGCTATTTATCATGTCGTCAAAGAAGTGATGCTGGAAATCCAGACAGCAAGTTTCTTGCTCAATATCATTTTCGCTTGAACTATTTAGTATGTACGGTGAGTCATTGGCCATTATTAATATAGCTCTGTTGTTATTTTACCACGCTCGCTTGACAAAGGGGGGTGGCTTGGAGTTTATGTGGCAAATAGGTATCGTATTTTCCCAGTGCTTGCTGCATGCGGATATCTATAACCGTGCCTTATGGGGCGTTCCTTTGCCTACCGCTCTCCACCTGGGCTCTGATTGTAGGCCGTTTACATGAAGCTTGTGATTGTCGCTCACCAACAGCTATTGGCCTCTAGCTGTATGTCTTGTCGTAAGGCTGGCAGGAGTTGGAACTTGATACGCCTTAGCCGCGTGACACAATTAAAACCAATGATCATTTAGACCAGAAGAGAATTCTTAGATGAATACGAACACTATTTCAAGCCCTTGTCACATGTAGCACTGCCAGGGAGGTGTATCATAGAACTAATGTTCTTCTTCCATAAACGTATAAAAGTTCCCAACGAGTGTAGTGTAGGCATCGGGGTCGCGTCATGATTGTTAGTAGTTACTACATAAAATGCTGGGAAGGGGTGTTTGCTTCTCCCCTTAAGTCCTAATCGCTTGACCCCGTACCTTGGACCTGGGGTTTAGTGAGCCTCGGGTTCGCGTGGTCTCTAGAGGTGGACTCTTCATTCCAATTGTTTATACAATTCGTGACTAGCTGGCTGCTCCTTCTAGTTAAGACGTGCTGCCCAACTGTCCTCCTATAATGAAATGCCATGTCATAGATGTTCGACGGAAGGGACTCTCGTAGTACAGTTACACACCTACTTTGTCTCTTAATAAAGCACTTGCCAGGAAGGGAAACGGTTCCGTAGCTCCTAACTTTAAATCCAGAAACCTTCTTCTTGCAATTTCTTCCTAGTGAAGTTTCGTTAACCTTCTCCAATCCAAACCTGCCCAGTAATTACAACCTCTTGTAATCTTCGAATTGTCACGGCAGCTCAGCCCAGGAGGCCAAAAAAAGATATTTTATTCATTGCTAGCAGTCTCTCATCTCTCATGTCACCAAATATGTCCATCCGAAACCAGTATCAGGTACCCGAAGTCATGGAGCGGGCCGAAGATGGTACTTCCCCAACCGCAACCGCATCCTTCCCCCAGTTCCCCAGACTCCCGCCAGAGCTTCGGTTGACGGTCTGGGAACTGTTGGCTCTACCTAAAAAGATCTATCGTAAGCATATCACACCTTCATGCATCTTCCCTTATTACGTTCACTTCATGGCTGGGTGGATATACTAGAGAATCATGTGTACTGACGTATGATGTCGTTTAAGATGTAGTGAGAGTGCTGGTCGAATCAAAGCAGATCACGGAAGTCGACCTCAGAGACTCGGTGGGGATTGAAAAACGCGATGAAATCCGGCGACTTATGCAAGTGAACAGAGAAGCCAGATCTATGGTTCTATCAAAACATCAGCTTGTGATGTGGGCTAGACTTCTGGGTCTCCCAGGACGCTTACGGCCATACGAGTCGTTCTCCTTCGTAAATTGGGAGCTGGACCTATTTTCCATCATCAGTAATGGTATTGTTGCCAGAGACATCATAACTTATTCTGAACCCTTCAACAGAATCAAAAACCTCGCATTCGGAATTGAAGGTGACCTCAACATAACTGACGAGTTGCCAATCGCGATGCGTCGACCATACTATAGTTATGAATATAACTGCAGCAGTCAGCTTGAGTGGAGATGGGCGTGCGAATCAGTAGAGCGAATAGTCCTTATCGTTCCGCGTCGAATTTTGTGGACTCAAATACGCATTCGTACTCGTCGATATATCGGAGGATCACTTATTATTCGCCATGAAGTAGATGAAATAAGGCGGCCGTGGCGTGATAGTGGACATTTGCTGGTAAATGAGTATGGGCTGCACACTGCTACCCAGGGGCCTCCAGACTACGACTACAAGACATGCAAAGCTCTACTTGAAAGAGAAACGGAGGGCTTGGGATCGACATACGAAAGTGTTTCTTTCTTTCAATGGCTTGATATGGTAGTCACTGAGGAAAGAAAAGCAGCTATTAAAGACGGCCGTAATGTCGAGTTTCAGATAATGCTGGATCACCAGGGAATTCGAGACGGATACTCCGAGGGTTACACACTAGGATATTAATAACACAAATACCAAACTATCATTTTCATTTAAGTCTATAAATTACTACACTGACATCGTGGCCCATTGTTTGAAAGGTGTTTGGGGATATTTCCCTACATAGTTCTGATCAAAGTTATAGTGATACGGAGACCGAGACTTATCAATGCTAACTGATCTTTCTGTTCTTCCGTACATTACACACCAATATAGAGAAATTGCCACTGTGGACGTGACCCAGGCACCTATCATTATGCACATATAGTTGACCTTAGGTAGGGTAGACCTGTAGGAGGTATCAAGTTGTTGGCATGCATCATGTCCAATGTTGGTACAGTGTAAGGATTGAATCGAGGTCACGGGTGTCTGGCACTGTCCTTCGTACCTGCCTACAGCAGCAGGTATTAAAAAAGTGGAGAGTGGTAGCCGCACCGCCACAACAGGGCACTTCCCTTCCCCACTAAGTAGGTAACCTTACCTCGACCAATGCGGCTGAAGCTGTCGGTTGACAAGCAGCTAAGTACCTACAGTACAGCACTTCAATTCGCCCTGTCGGTCGCGAACGTCAACGCACGGTTTCTATCTACAACATCCTCGCACGCCCTCCCTTTTAAGTTTGCATCATTGCGCCTCAGCACTGACGGCGCGACTACGTGACGTGACTCCGTTCGACTACACTACATCACTTAATTCAGGATGGGAACGAAGAAGCGCAAGCACCCCGATGTCGAGGAGCTTCTCAGTCGCTCTTGGTGCTACTACTGTACGCGTCTCCCGTCGCTTGCGCGTTGTAGACATGTTTGCTGACTGCGCTATAGGCGAGAGAGACTTTGAGGATTTGAAGCTATTAATTTCACATCAGAAAGCAAAGCATTTCAAGTGCGACAGGTGTGGTCGGCGGTTGAATACGGCTGGAGGTATGGACTATCTACATCTATCACTTTGACCAGCCGACAGTGGGAATCGTGGGCGCAATAGGCTGACACTGTTTTCTCTAGGTCTCTCTGTGCACATGAACCAAGTCCATAAAGAGTCGCTATCGTCTGTCGAAAATGCACTCCCTAACAGACAAGGCCTCGACGTCGAAATCTTCGGCATGGAGGGCATTCCCGAAGATATCGTCCAACAGCACAACCAACGAATCATACAAAACTTCTATCAGGCGCAAGCCGAGAGGTTCGCCGCCACAGGCAACCCGCCGCCCGGCCAGAACGACAAGCGGCCCGCCAAGAAGCTCAAGGCTGAGACCCCAGATGACATCAAGAAACGTCTGGCCGAGCATCGAGCCCGGGTAGCCGCGCAGAAGGGCACAAATGCAGGCAACGCTACGCACACGCCGCCTATAGGTCTACCTGATGGGCACAGTCCTGCGCAGAGCGCGTCGCCTGGTGCATTTGTATGTCGCCGTTCGCACCCCAGCACTGTGTTGATACTAACTGCCTTAACAGAATTCCCCGTTCCATCCACCCGGTGCTCAATACCCGGCATACCCGAACCAACCCCAATACCCCCCATGCGTACCCTCCTTCAAATCTCCCATCACGGCCTGGAAGCAATGTGCCCGCTGCCTCGGGCCTTCCCCCACGACCTGGACAGCCTGGTTGGCCGGCGAATGTTCCGACCGCCGAGGAGCACGCGTCGAGCGCCCCGCCCCAGCAAGGTGACGATATTGATCAGTTGATCAGAATGGCCGAGGCCGGTATCAGACCGCCGAAGAAATCGGAAGCCGCCGCCGCCACAGAGGAAGTGGCGCCGGAGAAGAAGTCGAAGAAGGAGAAGGACAAGAATGTACAGATGATTTACGAAGACGAGCTCAGCCCAGAGGAGAGGATGGCCATGATGCCTAGATATGCCCTTACCCCGGAGGCCGCAGCCGCTTAGGATCTCGTTTCATGATATGTAAGATAATAAGCGTGGGGTGGACAGACTGGCTCCGGCGTTTACAATATTAGTTTGAAAACTGGCGGAGCGTTGTGGTGTGAAGTGCCGCAGAATCAGCCGACGGTGCCTAACACTCTAGGCTGTTAACCATGAAATGGGAATCATAGTTCTGTACTTTTGGTGCTCATGTCTAATCATCTCTAGCGTTGCGGAATCTGCATACAGTCTAAGCGATTATCTGTACTCCCTGAGAGCGAACTCTTATAATTATGGTCCTTGGAAGCGGTTGTGAGGTGTTGATTTCAGATGTGTGATAGTGTACGCCCTGGGTTCTCCTGTGATTACACCGATATTTATGTTGTTAATAGATGACACTCGGTTAGAAAGTATCAATTGCCTTCTCTGTGATGACCCCCAGCTTCGTTGGACTACTACGTTCGAGATCTCCGTGGCTGATGTAGGTGCTTGTATACTATAAGTTATCTGTCTGCTGAATTGTGATCACTCCTACTTGGATTGTTCATTATGGGTACATTACGTCGCCCCTAGTTCTCTATATCAATTATCTGGAGCGATGTAGAGCGTATCGGGTGGGTTCAATAGACCCCCCTAGACAAGTCCGCGCTCTGCCCCTATTCAAACAATCTATTGCTATTGGTGTTTTCGTATGTTGGAATTTGTGGATGAAGGATAGAGTGACAGGTATTGTTAGTGTGTTCGCCTCACTATGCGTTCCTTGCCGTCGTGCCATGGGCTTCATGATCACCGGCGGAATCAACGGAGTTAAAGGTAGTGCTATAGACCGTACCGAAACCAATAGGAACGTATATTGTAATCCAGTTGCATGCATTACCCGTCGTCTCATATGACTTATACACCAAGCACAATGACTGCGCATAAGTAGGTACCAATCACCACCTCAGAACTTGATCCCGCAAAAGACATACGGTATATATTGCGCATAAGTATCCTCTGCTGGGTAATCACTCATGATCCTTGGGAGAGAGTGATATTAGATTGGTTCGGATTGGGCCGCTATGGTGTACTCTACTGTAAGCTGAATGCTACTCTGTGACGTTGATGTACGGGTTCCTTGTGAGAGCCGTGGCATGAGTCCACAAAACCGCGTATCATAAATACTACCTTGTGGTTTTATGGAGATGCCATCCAACAACGTGTGGCTCTACACGTGTGCTCCAGTTTCCTGCGTCACATGCATACTGCATTCGGCTTTGGGAGGGAAAAATAAATAAATACAATAAATGAAGTATCGCGCTCGTTGGACTGGTACATAGTGTATCAGGTTGTGGATCGTTTTATGGGCCTCGCCTGACGGGTACCGCTACCTACCGGTAGTTTTTAAAAGTTTTGACAGCATGATGCATGTGATTGCCGAGGCATGAAAGAACTAAAGTCAATTGAAAGCACTCAAACAAATATCCATATGTGTAATTGTTCTAAACTTTAACTTGAGTATACAGTAAGTATGCTGATGCCAATAAACCAGTGTCTAATGTGCATGTGGCTCGGTTTGTCGCGGTATTACCGTTCCTGGGTGCCGGCACGGAATGCTGAGAGAAAGAAAAGCTAGGTCACAAGTGTCTTGCCGCCGTTCAACAGTTGTATCATTAAACAATCGTCTCACCATTATTGGTGCCGGATGGGCCAATTGGGACTGGCGTAGGACTCATGTGGTACATGCAGGGCTTGGATCATGCCCTCCAGCAGGTCATTAATGCGCGCGCGAGTTACCTGGGCACTGGGACAAAAGTGCTACTAAATAGGCAGCCACAGTTCGTATTGTATCGTCAAGAGAAAGAATCATGTAGATATATGTCTAAGTAAGTATACTATTATTACCACATTGAGGAATGACTGTCTTCTTTTGGTCCCATTACGGTACCGAACCTTTACATCTGTGCATGTGATCTAGATTAATTCATATTGGCCCTCAATCTGATGCTTCCTCTTTAGGGCAAGCGTTCTGCAACGACCCTAGCAGTCTACGTCACAATTGCCAATTGCCAGTACATGGGGAACTGGTAAACCCCAGCAGAAAAAAGGAAAAAAAGGTATTTGGGCTTGCTGCTGCTGGCGCTTATATCGACTGCTGCTGACAAGCTGCTTCTTCTGGTAGGTCAGGAGTCTGTCCGCTTCACACTACCTGCTCACTTAGGTACTCACTACTCACTACTCACACTACCGACACGAGCTTTTAAGCCTTCTTATTCCTACAACACGCAATCCTCCATTTCCATTCCTAGGGTCAGCTTGGGGGCCCCGTCTCATCTCCTCAACAACCATGCTTCGGTGCTCGCGCACGAGTTCTAATTTGCTGTTTGTTTTGCTTACACCACAGCTGCCCTACCCCGAATAAAGTGACGACTGTTAAGCTGGGCGTATCGTATCTCGGTCGAGCACCCCACGGCCCCCATCCCGCCCCCAACAATTCCTTCTACCTCTTACACTAGGTACTCCGTACTTGCGCTAGAAATACTGTAACTTAAGTGCCTGTCATATATGATATTGTACATACACACATACCTACCGACCTACGGTACCTCTTAGGTCCTCGTCGTACGAGCGAGCGAGCGAGCGCACCCTTCATTCCTCGCTCCCGGCCGGTCGCGCTTCCGTCTACCGCCGCTCGGTTTCACGACCACCTCTCTCTCTCTCTCTCTATCTCCATCTTCCGCCTCCGACTCTTCGTTTCTCGGTAGCTTCGTCGCTCACGCATTCTCGAAAGATGCAGTACGTCAGGAATATCAGCGATTCAGTGTCTACTGCCTGGAATTCTATCAATCCCGCCACACTGAGCGGTGCCATCGATGTGATAGTAGTCGAGCAGGAGAATGGTGACCTAATCTGCTCCCCCTTCCACGTTCGCTTCGGCAAATTCTCACTCTTGCGCCCCTACGAAAAGAAGGTCGAATTCAAGGTCAATGGCGCCAAGCAGGAATATGCGATGAAATTGGGCGAGGGGGGAGAGGCCTTCTTCATCTTCCAGACCTCGGACAAGATCCCGCAGAGCTTGCAGACTTCGCCCCTTGTATCGCCTGAGACCAGTCCGACCCTTGCTCCCGCCGAGCCGTCTGGTTCTCCCGGTAGTCTTCAGGAACCCGACCTTCTGCAGCTCGATGGCGAGAATGCCAGGCGGAGGGGATCGACTGTAACACGGCCAGGAATTAATATTCTGCCGCCCCACCAGCTACGCTCAGGTTCGTTGCCGCTGATTGAGGGCAGGATTCTGAAGGATTGCTAATATTCATGGCATAGGCATCTCAGCACCTGCTGCCTCTTCTCCCGAGTTAGAGTCAGGCCGCCCGAGCTCTAGAGGCTGGCGTGACGTGCCTAGTCGAAATACCGTTTCCACTGACTCTGTACTTCCCTCCGAATCTCGCGGTGCCGTTGACCAGGACGAGTCGAACGATGAATCATATGGGGATAGCCCGGACCCTTCTCAGAGGTCACGTAGCCCGCCGCCTCTCACCCCGCTTGAGGCTATACAACGTGCTATGGCTCTTTCCCAGGAGTTGTCGGCTGTAAACATCCCGACTCGCGTAACCGATACAGGGGATTTGATGCTGGACATGGCTTCGTATAAGGGTAGCGAGGAAGATGCTATCAAAGCAGAAATCCTTGCGCGCAAGATCCTATCCGAAGAGTTACAAGGTGACTATGATATTGGCGCATTGTTTGGAATGGATGAGGAGGGCAATCTTTGGATATACAGCAGCGAAGAGGCGAAGGAGGCGGCTATGAAGAAGACTGTCGCATCACTTCGACCAGCGCCCACATTGGCTATTGATGCCGCTTCGGATCCCGGTTACGCAAGTGACGACTCAACTGCGTCTTTACGAGGTCCTCTTCACCGTCGCAGCGAATCCGACGTCGGCCAAGGTTCGGTGCACACTCCACCTACCACTCCGGGTTCACTGTCGACAGCCAGTAATAACCAAAGGAATTATGCCAAAACCCTTCGTCTGACTAGTGATCAGCTTAAGGCTCTTGACTTGAAACAGGGTGAGAACTCCATGAGCTTTACCGTGAACCGGGCAACCTGCAACGCCAATATGTTTCTATGGCGGCATGATATTCCAGTAGTCATTTCAGATATCGACGGTACAATTACCAAATCTGATGCCCTCGGCCACGTCTTGAACATGATTGGGCGTGACTGGACACACGCGGGTGTCGCGAAGCTATACAGCGACATAGCAGCGAATGGATACAATATCATGTATCTGACGAGCCGATCAGTCGGACAATCCGATACTACGAGAGCCTATCTTAATGGCATTGTTCAAGACGGCTACCGCCTTCCGAAAGGCCCAACGATTCTCTCCCCAGATAGGACGATGGCTGCGTTGAGACGCGAGATCTACTTAAGGAAGCCCCACGTCTTCAAGATGGCCACCCTTCGTGATATTCGAAGCTTGTATGGGCCCGAAAACCACTGCTTCTACGCAGGATTCGGAAACCGTCTAACGGACCAGATATCATACCGGACCGTTGACGTTCCACGGAATCGAATTTTCACCATCAACTCGAACGCAGAAGTCTCCTTGGACTTATTGAGTCTCAACAAGCTGAAGCTCAGCTACGTCAACATGGGAGAGGTTGTAGATCACTACTTCCCACCAGTCAGCACATTAGTCAAGGGCGGTGGTGTGGAATATACTGACTTCACGTTCTGGCGAGATATGCCGCTTGAATTGGACGAGTTCTCAGCTAGCGGGTCGGACCTGGACGATCACGGCGACGAAGACGAAGAAGACGAGGACGAGGATGTGGGGGAGATGGGCGACAGCTTCCTCTCCCGCGGGGACGACGACGACGCTTATGCACGCGAGAGCGTCCGGAGTGGCGACTACGAGGACGAGGAGGATATACTCAACTCGGCAGTCTACGGCGGACCTGATGACGCCGACGACGAGGAAGGCGACGAGATCGAAGACAACGAAGAGGAAGAGGAATATAGCGAAGACGAAAACGATACGGCGGAAATCCAGCCGCCTCCGGCTAAGAAGACCGTGCCCGATGTTAATGCCGAGCTCATGACTGGTTTGAAGAACCTGAATGTCCAGAAGACACGACGGTAAAAAGTTGGAGCGACGCTGAATGATGAAGAAAAAAAGAGACCCGCAAATCGAGATGTCCTGCGGCCTGTTAAGTCACTCGAAACATGACGAATGGCGCAAACCATGTCACAGAGGCAGGGATCACTGAACTGTCGGGTATAATGTGGTATTGATTATGCATGCATCATTGCATTAGAACATCTGTCTGTCTACTCTAGACCTTCACTGGCAAGTTGAGCTGATACCTCCTTCCCCTTCTTCCTTCTGAGGTATCGCGAGGCAGCTCAGCTCGGCCCCTGCCTTCTCATCGAAATTCTGCATAGCGCAAGGCGTTTTGTTTTCTTTGGGGCTTTTTCAAGTGCTTCTTGTTGGTTTGGGTACGCCATGTCCTGGCCGGGAATTAAATAGCCAGGAAACGGAAAAGATTTATAGACACATAATGTACAATGGCGAAAAATATGAGTATGCGTCCTTCCCTGTCCAATCTCCCGTTCTGTTGTGCCCCCCGTTCGGTTGTGATGATGTGTAGTTGTAATAAGGGGTGGGTTGTAGTCTTTCGTCGGGACGTATATAAATGTCGGTCGTCTACTTCTACCCAGAAGATAGAACGAGTCGGGTCTGCTGTTGCAAGACGCGTTTGTTTAATGCTTTAAAGTCGTGAAATGAGGAGGGGAAAGTCTTTGACCCCCAGGGATGGTATCGTGGATGCTTTTCTGAACGCCAAACGCCGAATCCACCAAAGCTTGAAACGATTCATGTCGAAATAACCTCGCGATAGAAACGTAGAAACGCGAGGGGCCGCCTCGTATCTCCGGGAAATCGACCGGGTGGGATGGATGCCGCAAAGGATCACTCTATATCTTCCATATCCTCATCAACCATATCATCTCCCAGGAACTCATCGAGCCCGCCACCATCCTCGTCGCCCTCGTTCTTCTCCTTGTCCTTCTGACCCTCCAATCCCTCCATGGCGTCGGACGCGTCATCGTCCTCGTCGTCGTCGCTGTCGGTGCCGCCCTCGACACCCCACTGATCCCCCAGTCCCCAGCCCTGGCCGCTGAGCACGAAGCGCTCGTTGGGGAGACGGACGCCCCACTCGTTGGCGAGGATGCGCGGAAGCGCGACCTTGTTGCGCTCGCGCGCCAGCTCCTGCAGCCACTCCTTGCTGGCGCCGCCTCCGCCGACCCCGCCGCCGACCCCGCCGCCCCCGGACCCCCCGCGGAACTGGTACGCCTGCCGGCTCGCGATGGCGATGTGCACGGCGTTGGTGCTCACCGTCGCGTCGCCGCCTGGCGCCGCCATCGGCACGGCGCCGCTCGACCCGCTCGGCTTCGCCCCCGCGTGCGTCGTGTACGGGTCCCCTGTTAGATGCAGCGCGTCGTTGAGGATGCTCGACGTGTGCCGGTATGCGAAGTCGAGCAGGAGGAGAGGCACGCGGTTGTCGAAGGACGTCACGCCTTGCGAGGTCAGAAGTAGCTCGATCGTCCGCGCGTCGCGCGGGCGCGGCTCTGCCGTTGTTGCTGCTGTCGGTGATGAGGGCGCGCCGCCGGGTCCTTGTGATGGCCCTGATGTCGTCGCCGTGGCTTGTGTGTTTGGCACCGTTGTGCTGCCGCTTGTCACGGTGTTCTGCGTCGGCTGTGATTGAGGCTGGGTCTGTGATGGGCCGGCTGAAGAGCTTGGCGGTACGCCGTTCGTCTGTGCCGTTGTCGCCATGGTTGTGATGGCTTCGTGGTAGAAATGGCTGTGGTGTTTTTTTTTTTGATGATGATGCTTGTATGATAGATGGTGTGGATTGCAGAGAAAGCAGGTGGGAAGTGCGCGTCCGATCGGAATAGCTGTGTGTCGACGGCGACGTTGATGATACGCTGGGATCGGAAGTTGGCTGGCGGGTTCTCTGAGATGCTTGAAGGTGTAATCTTTTCAAGGTGTCTTGAATGTGAGATCTTAGGTAGCTTTGACTTTGTGGGTAATTTGGAATTGGAGTTTAATTTGTGCGTTGTGAAGAGGATGGACTTCAAACTTGGATGGAGGGGTTGGGAGATGAGATGTCGTAGTGAATGGCCAAATTTATATCATTAAGCATTGAGCCAGAGTTGCTGTAGTTAATACCTACGATGCCGCCGTACAGGATAGGTAAGTAGGTAAGGTGGGTACCAGCTCCCGCTATCTTATCAGCTCTATGCACAGGCCATGCCCATTCCCTGGTGCTGCATACTGTATGCATGGAGGGGCACTTTAACCCCACCATCGTTAACCAAGCAAAAGATTCGGATTCAGTGACAGGGCCGATTCAGGAGCTGAGTTGCATCATAGGGTACTAAGTATGTACCTGCTTCCTACCTAATTCACGATCTAAAACCTTGTTCATGTTAATTTAAGTCACCCGTCCTTCCATCGTCATTGGGGCGGCCATCTCTAGAAAACTCCCTCTGCCGCCATCGCAGGCCCATTGACTTGACATGGAGACAATACTTCCACTACCTTTCCTCATCTCTGTCGCTGTCCCGCCGGGACTAGCTTCGAGCGAGGGCCTGAGTCGAGATGAGGTAGCGTGCCTAGGTTGTGTTTTCTTTGAAGTGACTCCGGGAAATCTGGGCAAGCTTCTCAAACTTTTGGGGCAGCACAACACCGAGTTCCACACCTTTTTCGACGCCACGGCGCTGGATTCCCGGGATGATATCGTCTCGCTCTTAGATCTCGGCGCTCGCAAAGTATTCGTCCGGCCTGAGAGGTTACCCGACTTCTCCGAGCATGGGGAGAGAGTCGCCCCTGCTTTCACGAAGCTGAGAGATATCACTGGTAGTGAAAAGCAGTTGCTTCTCAAGGACTTCGACCAGAGGAGTTGCGATGTCGCTGGCTTCTTAAAGTCGAGTAAGGTGGAAAAGCTCCCGCTGCTATTCATTAAGCCAGTACCAGATACCGACTATGAGCACTTCGTGGACATCAACTCTCCTACTAACACGATTCCTATCATACCATCTACGCAGTTAACTACGAAGAAGGATGAAGCGAATAAGAAACTATATGTTCCAAAGCTGCTCTCGGCGTCTTGGAAATCAGATAGAGAGGACAAGTTATTGCCCACAGTCGTTTGTGATGAACGGGGAATAGCACTGGGGTTGGTATACAGCAGCGAAGAGAGCGTGGCAGAGTCTATAAAAACACAAACCGGCGTCTACCAAAGCCGAAAGCGTGGCTTGTGGTACAAGGGTGCCACCTCTGGAGATACTCAAGAGTTGGTCAGGATATCGATGGATTGCGACAACGACGCGTTAAAGTTCGTTGTCAGGCAGAAAGGTAGATTCTGTCACTTGGAGCAGTTTGGTTGCTTCGGTGAGCTCAAGGGTCTCTCCAAGTTGGAGCAGACACTCGTGTCAAGGAAACGATCCGCGCCGGAGGGATCATATACTAAAAGACTATTCTCTGATGAGAAGCTATTACGGGCTAAGATCATGGAGGAGGCTGAAGAACTCTGCAACGCGAAAACACCCGACGAGGTCGCCTTCGAAGCCGCTGATCTGATCTACTTTGCCTTAACTAAGGCTGTCAGCGCTGGCGTCAGTCTTGCCGATATAGAGAGGAACTTAGACGCCAAGAGCTTGAAGGTTAAGAGGAGGCCTGGAAATGCTAAGGGTGAATGGGCTAAGAAAGAGGGCATCGCCGTCACTCTGGCCGAGACAGCAGAGGACGCCTCTAAGAAAACATCTACACCGTCGATATCAGCCCCAGCAACGGATATTCAGACGGCCCCAGATTCTGAAAGGATCACTATGAAGCGGATAGATGTTAGTAAGGTTAGCGAATCTGAAGTCAACAACACTTTGAAACGGCCGTCTCAGAAGTCGGCGGAAACGATTATGGGCATCGTCACGCCTATCGTAAACGATGTGCGACAGAATGGCGACAAGGCACTTCTATCCTACACACACAAGTTCGAAAAAGCTACTTCGTTGACATCGCCTGTAATCAAGGCTCCCTTCGCCCAAGAGTTAATGAACCTGTCTCCCGAGACTATCAAGGCTATCGATGTTTCTTTCGAAAACATTCGAAAATTCCACGCAGCCCAAAAGGAAGAAAAACCACTCCAAGTCGAGACGATGCCAGGTGTTGTGTGTAGTAGGTTCTCACGTCCCATCGAGAGAGTAGGCTTGTATGTACCTGGTGGTACAGCCGTTCTACCTAGCACCGCGCTTATGTTGGGCGTACCGGCAATGGTCGCAGGGTGTAAGAAGATCGTGCTCGCTTCTCCACCACGAGCAGATGGCAGTATAACTCCTGAAATCGTGTACGCCGCTCACAAGGTCGGCGCAGAGAGCATTGTCTTAGCCGGTGGCGCACAAGCCGTTGCCGCCATGGCATACGGCACCGAGAGCGTGAGCAAAGTGGACAAGATCCTGGGTCCAGGCAACCAATTCGTCACGGCCGCAAAAATGTACGTGAGCAACGACACCAACGCCGGAGTTAGTATCGACATGCCGGCCGGTCCGTCAGAAGTCCTCGTGATTGCGGACAAGGAAGCGAACCCGGCCTTTGTGGCCTCGGATCTGCTATCACAGGCCGAGCACGGCGTCGACAGTCAGGTCATCTGTATCGCTGTGGATCTCGACGAGGCTCACCTGCAGGCGATAGAAGACGAGGTGCACAAACAAGCGATGGCATTGCCGCGTGTGGACATCGTCAGGGGTGCCATCAACCACTCGGTGACCGTCCTCGTCAGAGACGTAGACGAGGCCATGAGGATCAGCAACGACTACGCGCCTGAACACTTGATCCTACAGATCAAGGACCCCGAGAAGGCCGTCGACAAGGTCATGAACGCCGGAAGTGTGTTTATCGGGCAGTGGACACCAGAGAGCGTCGGCGATTACTCAGCTGGCGTGAACCACTCGCTGCGTAAGTCTTATTTTACCCCCTTCACCCCCCTTTTTAATGTTTCACTAGCTGACCATTATTCGTAAAGCCACCTACGGCTATGCTAAGCAGTACTCGGGCGTCAATCTCGGGTCCTTCCTCAAGCACATCACAAGCTCGAACCTCACGGCTGAGGGCCTGAAGAATGTCGGAAGCGCCGTCATGCAGCTGGCCAAGGTTGAGGAGCTCGAGGCGCATAGACGAGCTGTTGAGATCAGACTTAGCACGCTCGAGGGATAGGAGGTGTAATTCGGAGGAGGGAAAAGGAGAAAAAAGAAAAAGGGGCACTTTGGGGTGTATCGAGTATTGACGGTTAATTATTGGAATGTATCCTTTTTGAAACCTAGTCTCGCATGCGCGAGATGGGATGAGTGGTCGGATACTTAAAGTCAACAACATATTCTCTTACATAGGGCCTTAGATCAGCTCTATTCAAAACGACTAGGTTAGGAATATAGGTGGTTACACCATGGAACTTGAGGAGGGGGTTAACGAAGCCGTGCTCCTGTTCATCAGTACCGCAAGTGATAACTCATGTGACCGAAATCCAACTCTAGCTCTTGGGATAGATCGAGGAGGCTATAAACCTCGATATGTGCACAGCATCTTAACAGACGTTCCCACATACCACTCGAATGGTATAGTGGTAAAGTAGTCGGCAGGATAAACTCCTTGTGTCAGAGGCAGGGCCATAGGCATTCAAGGGTTTTCCGGTCACCAAGGGATGTTGAGTATAGCTTAAGCCCTGTGATTCTTTTTTTGCCAGGTTGACTGTTCGATTCTGTGCCGAATTACTTTTTCT